>JAVQJD010005188.1:0-15374 GCA_036023655.1 Nannoperca australis
CAGAATCAGAATCAGAAATACTTTATTAATCCCAGAAGGGAAATTGTTTTTTGATACAGTTGCAGTGCTCAATAGAAGTTATTGAAGAATAAAAATAATAATAATAATAATAATAATAAACAGTAGAATATAAATATAAATGCTGGTTTAGTGTTGATGGAAGGCATGTTTTTTTATCCACATTGGTATTCAATTCAATTCAATTTTATTTGTATGACAATGAAAAGAGAGTTGAGAAGGAAAAACTGATTCCCGGTGGCGCCTGAGCTGATGTCGTGTGTGTGTGTGTGTGTGTACTGTGTCCTCCCTGTTGACCTGTGTTAAACCTCTTTAGTACAGCTCCTCTTCTCAGTTGCAGAGCTGCCAGTGTGGACACAGACCCTCTGACAGTCATGAACATGTCCATGAATACTAATGTTCTGCGTGTCTTCATGTACTGTTGGCTGAATACAACACTGGGGGAAATGGGCACTCAGTCATAATATTCTAATCCAATTCAAGCTTTTATTCATTTTTCAATAGAAATACATACAATTCAGTGTTACAATTACAAATCAATTTTAATAGTCAGCTGCTCAGTTTTTTTAAATTGTCTAAATCTAAATAATAATTAAAAAAAAATTCTAATTAATTTAATGGAATTCAATTAAGTTAAACAGTGTGTTTTTGTTTTTATTTAATGGCAGGTAAATCAATATTCTTGATATCAAAACTACATTTTTCCATCAAAAATGAAGTTTTTACTGATTAATTATGGTGTCAGACATTCAGTTTGTATAATGAAATATAATTTCTAATACTTGGATTTTTAGATACAAAGAACATTTTTTATTTTATTTTAAGTCTAATTTTAAATGTTAAAATTGAATTGTATCAAACAATTAAATTCACTCATTGCAGCATCACCTTGTTTAAATAAAAACAATCAAACCAGTCATCCAGTTTTATTTAATATTTCAGTGTAACTTGTATTTTAATAATTTTGATTTGATACCGTATGTTGTAAATTACAATACAGGTGAAACTGATACTGATGAAAGCTGGGAAACAAGTGAGGTTGGGTGACTGTCCAAAAGAAGCATAGCCCTAAGCCTAAACCTAAACCTGGTGTCGCTAACGAAGTGAAGTTAGTGACACCAGTGACCATGGTCAAATGCATCCCAGGGGCCAGAGCGGGGACGATTAATCCTATTCAAAACTGCTGTCCAACTAGGCTGCTTAAACATTGTTTCTATAAAGTATAGCATATTGTACGTTATTATAGTGGAATTGTATTTTAGTTCGAATGTCTTGTATTTTGATAATGTACAAAGATAATCTGTTCTTAGATTTTTCTTCTTTGATTCTGCCACTGGCAGCGATGTACTTACTTATGGCATTTGTGATTCATCTCCAGTCCTTACAGGTTTGAGACATCTTGTTGTTTTCAATCATGGTTGTATGCACTTTATGTAAAGCTCTTATTTGGAAGTTGCTTTGGATAAAAGCCTTTGCTAAATGTAATGTTAAAGAAGTTTTACCCTTAGTTAGCACTTCTTTACTAGATAGGATCAATCTGTCCTTATTAAAAGGCTATGTGCCACAATCCTTTAAAGTAGCTCTAATTAAACCTCTTCTTAACCTTATAAATGACCTTCTAATTGCATCAGACAAAGGACTTGATGACCTGATGATAGATGAAACCAATCATTTAGTTAAACTTCAAGCAGAAACCTGGATTACCACAATTTCCTGATGTTAAACTCAGGCAAAAATGAAGTAATTGTACTTATTATTATCAGGATGTCCCAATGAGTCCCTTAAGACTCTCCAGTTGATCCAGAAAGCTGCGGCCTGTTTACTGCAATAAGAGTTTGTTTCCGGTCTAGCGCTGGTGCTATGCCAGTAAGAAGCATCTTTAGGGAAGGCTACTTTTGAAGCCTCTTCAGCTAATCCAGTGGCAGAGTGTTTAATGCCAGGATACTCTACATTTGATGTAATGCCATGCATAAAATTCTGTCTGTTAGCATTTTGTGGCTCAGCACCTTTTACAGTAGCTGCTAGTCATATTGCTTGCTCTCACGTATTTGATGCAGTGTTTCATTCTTCTTTTAAAGCTGTGCTATCCTCTCAGCTCACAGAGGCTGTTCACTTGTTAGTGAATTCTCATTTCTGTCAAAGTTTAAAACTGTTCCTTTCTCCCCTGCTGCCATTTCAGTGTCGGATCGATACAACCCTATTCCACCCTATCCACCTCCAGTCTTACTAGTCGGTCCTTCCAGTAAGCCTTTTGGAAGTTCTGCTCCACATCTCATTCATCCCGATCTTCAACTATTGCTCTTAACCCCTTCACCACCACTGCCACCAGTGTCTAGACTCCATCGGGGGATATTCCTCTACAACTCGCGGCATCACTACTCCCTCAAAAACTGATGTCACAAAGGGGTCTAATGCAAAGACTCTTTAGTTTCTATTGTGCACCATGTCAATACATTGTAGTATTCTCTAAGCATCTATTCAATGTTGCTCAGTTTCTAAAGGCCTTCTTCTGCCAACAGGACCTTTCTAAGGCCTGGATTATACTCTAGAACGGACGCGTTCGTGCGCGGTCGCGGACCTCGCGTACACAGAGCATTTCAAATGATACTTGTTTTTAGAGCCCGCTCGGCAGACGCGTTCGACACATGCGCAGTAGATCGGCGTGTAAATGCGCATGCGCAGTAGATCGGCGTTTACACAAACTAATCAAACATGACGACACTCATGCAAGAAGAAGAAGAGCTGCTTTGTCTGTTGTACCGAGTGCAAAAAGAGAAAAAAAGAAAAGTGTGGTGTACGGCGTGTTTTCCCACGCATGTGCAGTTGGTGCTCTTGGTTCGTGGACGACTCCGTAGCGGAGCTGTAGCGGACCGCTCGGATGGCGCAAATGACGTAGTGTGCACACTAGCGGACGGCTGCGGACACGCGGATGCGGAAGGTGTAATACTAGCTTCACTCTAACTCAACCTAACGTCAAGTGCAGAGCAAACATTTCTGATGAGGAGGCCAGCCTTCCTCTCAGATCAGCCTTGTGGAAACCTCTGGGTGGAAAGAAATCGCAAATGCAAGCTGCCGCTATTTGCGGATGAGGGACAGCGTTGGCTGAAATGACACGTTAGGCAAAGGTCTGCGGGAGTACGTTGGCTTTTCTAGTGGCATACAGTTCTTGGAAGGCATGATTGATGCACATCTCTGCTCTAGAGTCCTAAGCGTTTTAGCTTGTCTGTGGCTGTGCAGTTGCCACATAGTGGATGGCCTATAAAAAGGCCCATCTTAAGCTTCAAACAGGGCTAAATGGCACTTCTTTATCCTGCGCTGATGTTTCCTGACCAAACTCAATCTCCCTGCACACCACAAATTACTCCCTGAAACACTGGCAGACTGGGCCGTGGCAAAACTGTAATTTTTTTTGTTTATGGTTCAGACTGTGCACTAAGTCCCCTATTGTAAGAGGCTATTTTTAGCTGCTTACTCCTTCAATGGATTTATAATGGCCCAGTCTGGCCAGATGACAAAAACAAACATGTTAAAGAGTACACTTTATGAAAAAAAACCTTCTGCATTCTGTAGTGATGCTTATGAAAGTGATATATATATGTATACACATATCCCCCATATTATGGAACATGAGAGCTTGGTGGGACACCTACCACGACCACTGACTTCATCAGCATGTGTTAACAACAGGCTCTTCGTGGAGATTGTCTGATTCATTCTCACAAATCTCTGGACATTCTGCTTGGAAAAGCATTAACTTTGCAGCTAATCTGCTGAGGTGGGTGGGGACAAACATGACCACACAAAGACTGCATGAACTCCCCTCTCAGGCTATTTACAGGAACAAACTCTTCTACCTGTCTAGAATCATGCAGACATTAACATAATGAGGGCGGACTGGGCCTCACTCTCTAACCCTTTAATAGGTTTAAAGCATCACACTAGGACCTGGGCCATGTTTTCCCATCATTATCCATCATTACATCTTGCTTGGCTGGTCACACTGCTGTGGGCACTCCAAACAATCCAACACAAACATGTCATGCATGTTGTTTTCAACATATGTACACACAGTGAAAGGTAGATTTTCTCAGTTGTAAGTTTATCTTTGACCTACGGCCTACATAGTTCCAGCTGGAGATACACAGTCACAAGGTGCCAGCAAAGAGTAAACATCAAAGTGCTAAATCATGCCTAAACTGCCCTTAATACCAAAGAAGAAAGCAGGATTTAGCTTTAGATTTATTGATAGATTCATATTACATAATGAAAAGATATGCTTTGGATGCTTTTGTGGTTTGTCTTTCCAAGTCTTTTTTCTGTCACAGGTGATTTCCAACTCTGCGTACAACTATGACAATAACAGCCATGTCCTAGCAGATGATCCTGCAGGAGTGTACAGCAGAAGAAGCAGCAGCACAAGGAAATAGAATATTTAAGTGCCTATCTGAACTTTCTACTCTACAATGAGATAAGAGTGTGCACTCGGGGATGATGTGATAGCAGTTGATTTATTTTCCCGGAGTTGATGAATGGGTGCTGTTCCACATGTCAGGTGGAGGTATTCAACCCTAACCAGCTGCTCTCTCTGCCCTCTGTCCATGGTGAAGTCCTACTCATGGCCCACTTTCCTGTGCACTGCACAGCTCACTGCTCAATATGTTCTAATGTAAATCCAGCCATCGATTCGCAGCCTACATGAGCTCAATAACTCTGTGGACACACACCTGCCTCAGCCATTTTATAGATTTCATAGTTATCTAGTTGTCTAGTGTCATATGAAGTGACACGGTTATTTTTATACATCTCATCATGACAGAAATATTGATCAGGATCACTGATACATTAGGATCTAGCCTTGTGTTAGTTTTCCCCTACCAGAATGCTGGTATGTATTTTCTATGTTTAACACCCAAAATGTGGGTACTGCAGCTTACTAAGGCAAACCGGAAAATCCATCAATCATGTTTAACCACAGTTGAAACAGTTGGTTTGTCTGTTGAGACTGGTTAAGGTGGAACTGAATTCAATTCATGGCAAGGCGAACTGTTTTACATTGATTTACATAACATTGGATGTTGCCATATTTTCTGCTGATCGTTGGTCACATTCAGCAAATTTGTAAGCCAAGAGACTTGAGACTTGTCTTAGGCTACGTTTTTGTTTTAAACTGCATAACCGTTACCCTAAAACTGACATATTTTTAAATGCTGAGGAACCCGCTTTAGTTTGAAAACTCTGGACTGCAGTTTAGTGAGGATGAGCGGAAACATAGTTCAAGCGTCTTACTTTTCTCCATTGTTTCTTTGTCTGTAGTATTTCCTGCAACTAACTAATCAACCAACTGCAGAGTTGACAATCTGCTTCCTGTTCACATGTATGCCCAGCACATGCGAACGGTTACATGATATGCGTTTCCAGACATGTAGTATGGACTATAGAAATAAAGGCTTGTGTACGCTGTTTTGAAACAGAAATGTAGAAGTGTCGATGTAGCCTTGGACTTGCCCTTTTAAGAGTAGGACGGGTGTTAAAGGGCTCTTAAAGGGCAGAATTTGCATGATTATAAATAAACAAAACATTCTTGCATTATAACCAGATAACATGCATCATTTAGTAAAAATCCCAAACATAAGAAATTTTACAAGTGGAGTCTTGTTCTTTGCATCTAGGAAACTATGCAGAGAGCAAATTAAAATGCTACTAACTTCAGGGAGCAGAGGCTTGCAGATTTTGGTTTCCCTTTTCTCTTTGTTAGTTAAAATTTTAAATGTAAAAAAAACGTGATGTCTATGTTACGTGTAGCCTTTGTTATGCAACTGCATTTTGATGAATATATTTCAACAGGCTGCAAAATCAATCAGTGTGCTCCAATTCCTTTTTCCCCATTGTATATTATAGCATCCTACATGTTCTGCAGGATATCCTACATATATTTCTATATCTACGTGAAATACTTAAAATGCTAAGCCATCGCAATGACTGCTTGGTTACATCTGCCTACAATACCGATTAGCCTATATATTCATTTTACTGTAATACCAAGTTCCAGGCATGACCTGTTAAACTGTAGCTGTTGTGCAAAGTGTAAAACTGTAAAACTGTGTTTTATGCAATTATTATGAAGTAGTACTGAAAGTGTGACAACTGTACATTCATTAAGTTTGTTTTCAGACAGTATTTCAGGTTTTGATCCTTGCACCCAAGCTTCAGCATGAGCACAGTTTAATGGAATCAGGAGCTGGGCTACAGAGGAGACTTGTAAACAGTTCACGAAGCACCGGGTCGCCACAGGACATTCATTCCCTCTCATTCTTCCACAGACACACACACACACACACACACACACACACACACAAACTGCAGTAATGGAGGTGGAGGAGATGGGGGCATTTGGACTCTTTTTCACTTCCCCTTTCCCACACACATTTATGCACCCATGTGAAATGTCCATACTGTGTTGGGAGAACTACTCAGTGGGAAAAATGCCTGTTCGGCATTAAAGAGACTTACCTCTCAAACTTGTTTGCACTGTTTAATTTCTTTAAAATTTGAAATCAATAACTGCAGAACTGCACTTTATGATGGCAATATTTCCATCCCTTTTATCACTTCTCTTATGCACTTCCAATATTTTGTAATCCTGATGGCTTTTTGCGTTGATTTATCCGTTTTATATGTTGATTGGAGCTTTATTTGTATTAGAACCTTGGGAACAACAATTATCAACTGCATGTCCCATGTACCCTTGCATGAGAAAGCATGAGTGCTCTATCTGATGTCATTATAAGCTTTGGGGTTCATTTTGGCAAACACCATTATCAGTTCTAATGGCTGTGATGATGGTTTATGACAAACCTTTCTTACCATATGGATTTTAACTTACCATACCAGCAAAAGCACAGGTCTCATTAATAACATTAATGAGGGCTGCATTCCATTTAGGTACTCCCAGCTATCATGCATGTTTCCTTAATGGCTTGGCTTAGTGAAATTATCCATCATTAATGTTGGTAGTTCCACCGGTGCTTTTCCTGCTATAAGTCAGAAAGCTGTGAAAAAGCTCTGTTAAAGGAGAACCTTCCTTTCTTCAAATTTAAAACCGTTTAAAATTAGCTCACAATACTGACAGATTCTTCCACTTTCAGAGACTTTTTAAAAAGAAAAATCATTATTGTTAAAATATATTTTTGCCTGCAGCTGTAAAAAACTGCTATAAGATCAGTTAGGCTGAAATAGGTAAGACACACTCATATGTATTTTACACATTCTCAGTCTACTTGCAAGGAATTATATGACTAATGGGTCCATAAACAAATCTATTTGATTTATTTGATTGAATTGTATTTAACTTTTCAAGTAAACCAGGTGTACAGTGATTTCTCTGAACATTAATGGGATCACCTACTTACAGAAACGTATCATGGGGCACCTCAAACTACTTCTGCATTTTTAATCTGATTACATAATGTAGCTAGCTGTCTGTCCTCGTCGCTCACTCCTGCACACACAGAAGAATGCTCTGATGTCTGAAACTTTTTTTCAGCCTGTGCTTCTGAGTCATAATATGAAGGAGGAAGCCAGGAATGAGTCAGAAAATATTCCACAAGCCTAATAGTAGGCTACATCTCAGTGCTGCATGAATGACTCTCAGGGACTGTTTGTCTCTTGACACAATAAATAACGACGTAACGAGACTGAACTTGTCTGGTGGCATGTCTTTCTCCAGTAAAAACTACTATGGATGAACACTGATCCTGTAGTAAATACTGTTTTGACAAAACATGAACTGAGGTTTCTTGAGGTGAACTGGTTTCCCTGCCCATGTGACCACCTCTGATGACAACATTATTAACTTGTGTGAAAACTTCAAATATAAAACACATGCATTGTTTGTGGTAATGAAACACCATTCTGTACTGAAAATCAGAAAAATACATATGGCACTACATCTGCTCTTTGAAATTCTACTCTATGCCACAAATTAATTGGCTGTGCAGATGAAAGAGGTGTGCATTGTTAAGTGCTAAGTGCTGAATTGAGAGGCTTAGTGGAGTAGTGTCACATCAAAGCTCCACCAATTACGTCGGGTATCCCTGCTCCACTGAGAGGAGCGAGGCTTGTCAGAAGGCGGGTGGAACGCAGTATGGAGGACTGGATTTATGAGTCATTTACATCCTCGCTAATAATCAATAATCAATTCAACTGAACTGCAGGGCAATATTTAAACTACAGAGGCTATTCTTTGGCTGTGTTGAGGTTTATTTCTGCCTCCAGAATTGAGATTGTAAAAAGATTGTATTTATTGTTCCTAAGAAGTAAACATGTGACAGAACCCGAACTCGTCATTTTTGCACTAAATGACCATCCTACACTATAATAACATAACCTTTGCTACACACTACTCCTTCTTGCAGTGGCATCGAACATCTGAGCTGGATGTAAATCATTATGTCCGCTTACTCATAATGCTGGAGCCCTAATTCAAAATGACAGGTATTCTGCGTACTGTCAAAACACTGGCTCACTAGTAGATGACACTATAACGAATGAATTGGCTTTTACCACATCATAGCTATCCAAACACACAAAGAGAGTGCTAGATGAAAGGACTCAAGAGAATGCCCTCTAACTCAATATAATGCAGTGCATTTGCTCATTGGTGCAAAACTGAAGTTCTTACAGAGGCTTCATCAGCAGATCAGCCAATTATGTGCTTTAATTGCAGTGGGGATATTTAAACTGCTGGTTCTCTTGCTCCTGAGGTTAAGCAGTTTGAAGCAGCAACCGGAGGACCTCAGCTCAGTGGTTCATCTAAAGACAGGGTTCGAAGTAGGGGGGAGCTACAGGGAGCTTGGCTCTCCTGAAAGAGACATGAACTCCCAAGTAAGCCTCATTAGAGAAATTTGAGGGGAGCTCTAAAATATCATAATTTTTGATGCCACTGGTGTTTTTCTGTATACGTGTATATTTTCAGGTGGGAACAAATATTAGGCATAATAGGCACAAGAATTTCAGATCATTTGTGTCTAATTAACACAATGTTGTATATACATCTTGTGGCCATCCACGCGTGGAAACCCATGCTCATAACTATCATGGGATACAACCTAAGCCTGGTCTGTTTATCAAAGTAACATCTACTGTTTGTTGTGCTAAATATTCTCTGTATGACTTACTAATAGTATATTTTTGCACAAAGATGGATACATTCATGTATGTCCATGCATGTGTACAGTACCCTCCCACACTCACCCCCAATATCATCAAAACCCATCAAACAGCTGTTTAAATATTTCCCTCAAAATGAGAACCATAAAAGTCACGGAAGAGCTAGACAAAAGTCAGAGAATCAACAAAGTCACTAGAATGAAAATCGTGTGCCAACCCATGATGTATATGTTCAGTGTAAATTTCACTGAATAAATAGAAATCTTGACCTGCTGGTGATCACCAAAGTTGTTAGGATTTAAACTGTAGGGACCACGGATATCTGAATCAAGTCACATGGCACTCCATAAGATATTTGTTAATATTAATGTTAGTGACATGTCACTTGAAATAAAAAAAATGTCAACCTCATGGTGGTGCTAATGGAAGGGTCAGAGGATCACCAAAGTAATTAGAATTCTTCCTCTGGGGACCATGAATGTATCTACATAAATTCGTCTGAATCCATTCAATATTTGTCAAGACCAAAGTAGAACCCCTGCAGTTTGTGAACCGGGCAAACAGGTCAGCAGATGATGCAGTCAACATGAGGACTGCACTACATCCTTCAACACCTCGACTCCCCAGGGACATCAACATCAAAAGAAATCACTGGTGCATACCTTCCCTCCATTCAGTACTTATACATTTACAGAGTCAGGGAACAGGCAAGAAACATCCCTGCAGATCCATCACAGCCTGGACACAACCTGTTCCAACTTCTCCCCTCTGGTAGACGCTACAGAAGATTATACGGCAAAAGAACCACACACAAGAACACTTCCTTTCCGCACGCCATCATTCAATCAATCATGTAGTGTCAGAAAACAAGCCCTGGGCAACTTCTTTGTCACACTAAAACAACCACTCTACCTACAAACTAAACACTGTTTATCATTGTCAAATAAAAATCTAAGCCTGCTGTACACACTGTATAGACATGTATATATGTACATAACCACCTACTTCATATAGATATATGAAGTCATCTATTACATGAATGATGAAATGTGTAATAAGTTAGTTATGAATTGTAGAAAAGGAACATCATTTTTCCCTTTCTCTATCTAATGTGTTGGTTCAGTTTCTAAGAACAGGTGTCATATTTTTCTTTCATCAAATTGTGCATATATCATTCTGTAACCAAACTCTTGCACTGTTGGAACTCAAAGTCCGTCAAAGTCGAAGACATCTTTGTATTTATACGTCAAGCAGGTCTGTCCTGTTGATAAGCTGGGTGTGTATGAGAGGCCGAACAATGTACATAGGCGAAATGGTGAAGGGACCCATCAATGAGTTACTTTCTCCCTGAGCAGCCACTGTTTACTCAGCACAGGGCAGGCTGGAAAGCAGCACAATGGTGTAGCTGGGCCTCTGCGCCTAATATTGATGTCATACTACTCATCTCCACATTATCCATCCTATTGATTAGTCTGATCTCAGCCTGGAGTGCTGGGGAGCAACAACAAACAGAGCTCTTTTTTTCTCTTCTCTCTTTTCCCATCTCATCCCACTGACTCCCACGTACTCTGAAAGAAACCAAGCCAATTCTTTTTTTTCAGCCTCCTCCCTGAATCCCCTGCTCCCTCTGTTCATGGTTTATCGATCAGAGCCGCATCAATAAAACTGAGATTCTAAAGTCCTGAAGTGCACAATCACACAGAATTAGCAGAACCTTTTCATCCCTTGTGGCTAAATTGGTTTTGCAGCAAAGCAATCATTAAGACATGGTTTGGTGTTCATAAAGCAGCTGCTTTTTCTCTGCATTGGGATTAATTTATTGAAACCATAGTAAAGCACTCAATAAGAATATAGTGTTTATCTAACTTCTTATGTTAGCATATGACAGCATCTGCACTGACTCAACTTGTGTCAAATGTGATTATGAATTGTTACAGATATGTAACTGTGTGCTTTGAAGATGCTGTCACATCATAATAACAGCTAACAGATTATTCACAGAGAAGTCTGAGCTGCAAGGAGCTTTACAGTAAGTGGAAAATGTGAATCACCCACTGTAATGCTTCAACCCCCCAAAAAATCAGTGGAAATGTAGGCTGCGCCCACAAGCCCTCATTGTTTCCACACAGGAAAATGTACAAGGTTTTAACATATTCATAAAATCAAACTGTATCACATCCCTGACTGCAGCATATCTGCCTCCACTCAGGAGGGGAGTGGGCAGAACACAATTCTGATCTGATGCATGAGGAGGAACACTATGGCGTTTAGTAAGCATCTATTGACACATCACAAGACTTTGTGGCAACACCAATAAATGTTAACGCTCCACTTAGCAAACATTTTTCAACTTTGCGAATCAGCCTAAACGTTGTTACAGTTTTTCTTTGTTTTGACCATCATTTCTATCAGTTTTAGTAATACTGATATCAGCAAAGTAATTGCTGTTACAACCAAGTCCAATGGGGTGAGAAACACAAGAGGTCAGATAATCAAACAGTTTGTAAGAAAGCCAACGGTATATCCAGATTATTTAAACCATTTTGTTCCCAGCAGTTGGTAAGTACAACATGATTATACAAAGTATGGCCAAAAACACTTGACTACTAATCCTGAACTATTCTCTACTAAGATCATCCTCAAAATAAGTGAAAAATGTTGGGCGACAAGAATAAATCAACTGTTACATTTTGCTGTACTGTTTATCCATAGTTATCCCGTATATCTCTGTTTGTATTATGCCATCATATGCAGGCTTTGTGTTGAGGCATAATTTTGAAAGTTGAAACAACATAATAAATGGATTGGAATACCCAACTTTAGGACATCTGTTTGACTTTTAATTTTGAACTCAAAGAGGACGAAGGGGCACGCCATCGAAGCCAAGCTATGAGTACAAGACAGACAAAGGTAAATTGTACGCCAACAACTAGTGTATTGGATTTGACACAAGACACTGATAAAATTAATCTGTAATTGTTTCTCAATTGAGTGATTAGAAAATGTATTATTATTGCAATATAAAATGACATATACTGTGAATGAGGATTTCATTCATATTGCCCACATCATACCACTCATATTCACTCACTTAAAATAAAAAAAGCAATACTCAATAAATGAAATAAATAAATAAAGTCTAAATGCTCTTTCCACCACTGCTTGATTCTAGAGCATTCTTGAAAGATGATGGATTGTATTGGAAACAGCTTGTTTTAATACAATGTGATTTTGGGGCGTAATAATAGCCAAAGTGACTTGTTAGGATGAAGCTCTACTATCTGTTTTGCTGTGGGAGACATCTCAGAGCTCTAGCTTTGTCCATATGACTCCAGGTGGGAGCAGCAGTGACACAGGAACACTGTGGCCTGGCTCATCCTGTGCTCTGCTGGCCCTCTGCCTGGACTCTGTCACTCACTCGTGTTGCTTTTCAGCCTCTGACATCAATGTTGCTTGCAGGGCTGTGTCGCTGCCTCACTCCGACTCAGCCTTTCTAGGGTTTCACGTGAAGCAAGGTGTAGTAGAAGGATAATTTGTCCTTTGCTGTCTGGTGGGTCACAGTATCTCCCAGAGCTAAAAATACACCCCTCGTGTGTCTGCCTTCATATGTGTGCGAAGGGAAACCCGTGCTGGTGGAGGATTACACCAGCACCGGTTTATTGATTATGGAAAAACAAATGGGAGCCATCTCTGAACAGCCTGGGGAAACAACAACCCCCAAAGGGTGCCAGTGTAGCTGTCACGTTGACATCTTACTTGGAGAATTGGAGAATTCCTCTGTTTCAGATCATGCCTTTATTAAAGCTGCAATTTGAAGATTTTTAAGTGTAAAATGTGATCATTCACATCCAGCAGATGTACTTCAAACACACACAGTGTTGCCTTGTCTCCTTAAATATACACCTGGTTAATTATTCACAGCCCTGAGGGGCTGCAGTCTAGAAAGGTAGCTGCCTGCGTAAGGACCTGTCTTTCCTGATTTTATCTCTCAAGATTTCGTTATTCTGGGCACAGAGTCAACCATATGCACGTCATCAGAATTTTTTTGTTTCAAGGAAGGGAGGGGGAGGAAGGGGTCACAGAGCAGTTAAACCGACAAACCTGGCTGATGGAGCAGCTAGGTGAACGAGGCCTGTCTGAGTGTGAGTGGCGAAGTAAAGGCTGGTCTACGAGGCCTGCTGGAAACAGATGTCAAACAGGAACTTGTGTGTTTAACGTCTCCTTTGCAACAAGCTTCCTGGAGACGCGATCTGCCTCGATGGGGGCCAGCCAACAAACTGCTGCCTCATACTTTACCTTGGTCAGCCTGTGACCTACTTTCTGTTGGGATGTGGCAGACAAAACAAAAAGTACAAAAAACAAAAGGCGCACACATGGTTGAAAAGGAGGCTTTGTAGAATGTGAGTGAGAGTGTGTCTGTTATAGCTTCTCCTTACGATCAAAAGTAACTCAAAGTGAATATGGCAAAGTTCTGTGAAAGATCTTCGGCAGGCACACAAAGTAGGATTACATTATCAGTAACTAATTACACCCAAGTACTGTACTTAAAGTAAATTCTGAGGTAATTGGACTACTTTAGAGTACAGGTTTTACAACTTTCTATTTCTAACCCACTATATTTATCTGATAGCCATAGTTACCAGTTACTTTACAAATTAAGAACCTTAAGATCCTAAGATCCTAAAATGAGCATTCAAAGAAAATATGGTGAAAGTACTGTGAAAGCTCTTAAACAGCCACCAGAAGCAGCATTATGTCAGAACAGAAGCATGCTGGTTAAAGAGTATGAACTGTCAGAACGTGGGAAACACAAGGCATAGTTTGGAGTGCTTTTAGGGGTCAATCATGATAATATAAGAAGTGGTAACTGGCTTTTGTTCAGGTTCACAGAACAACTGTCTACATATTGTCATTTTTAGAAATATAAAGCCAGATAGGTAGTAACAAAGACAGGGGTTAGGGTTGATAGTGATTGATCCAATCTGAATCTAAATCAACATTTCAACATTTGTAATTAATGATGCTCTAAATATTCAATGTGTGTATAACTGTCAGGATGAGATGACTATGGCTAAGTCTATCTACTTATTTAAGTCTAGCATCCTTGTGATCCTTTGATCTTACCTTCCCACCCCATCTGTTTTACTTATCATTTTAATCTTTTAATTACTGTTTTATGTCTTATTGCTTTCTTTTATTATCGTTCTATTGATGATGCTATTATTCTTAATGTAACACTTGATTCTGTTGTTTGTTGTTTTAACTCCATAAAGCACCTTGTAAACCTGAAAAAAGTTAAACAAGAGATTTGTTAGCTTAGCTGGGTATTTTACCAAAAAGGGCTCAAATCCAAAATGTAATCCATTTCTAGTATACTTATAGGTAATGTTCAGAGTCAGATGTGAAGCAAAGTCACAAAAATGATCCATTCTGTTCAACCTCTCAGCAAACCCATTGATTTGATCCCAGACCTCTGCTCAGTCAGGGTCACTTATAAAGGTCCTGTAGGCGTTGTCTGTGTGTCAGCCTGTTTCCTGTGTACCCACATCTTTACCACCAGCCCTGTCAGCTTGTTCTGACTTCTACCTAGTCTATGCCAAAGGCAGGTTTAGCAGTGTCACAGCATGCCAGGCTTAAAGACAGTTTCTCTGTGGCATTAAACATCTGGCTTCACCTGACTGAGACACAGAACCTGGACACAGTGTGTTCTCACAACTGCAACTTCATTTTTAATTGATAATTAAATCATCTTCTACCAGCTGATAATAATGATTTAACTACTTTACATGCAGTTAGGCACGGGTTTTTTACTTTTGTGTTTTGCCTAGAGTGGAGAGGTTTTAGATTTTAAGAAAAAAACTTTTCAACATAGAAAAAGAACAGAGCAGTTACAACAAGACAAATAAACAGAAAGAGAAAATGGTTTCAGGTGATCTCTGAGGTGAGAAAACACCACAGCAAGAAAGCAAAACCAAACTAAAATATTTTACAGATTATTTATGCAACAGGATCTGGACCGGTACAGCAGCCAGATGTGGGTGATGAAGTGAGGAGAAATGCACCCTGCAGGACACAGCTGGCTGCTGCTGACATGAGAACAGCTTATTCTTTGCTGTCTTCTGACTATTCATTCTATATCTACGTTCAGGTGATCCTCCCATAGACAGCACACACACACACACACACAC
>JAVQJD010005191.1:0-23832 GCA_036023655.1 Nannoperca australis
TACACCCTCTATTTTCTACTGTTTATTATTCTTTTTTCAATAACTTTATTGAGCATTGTAACTGTATCAAAAAGCAATTTCCCTTCTGGGATTAATAAAGTATTTCTGATTCTGATTAATCCCAGATGATTTTGTTAACCCCCCTGACCTTCGAGACCACCAATGGGCCAAAATTGAATAGACTATTATGAAAGTTACTGAGCACATTGAGCTCCCCAGAGGATGAATCAGTTACATTTTAGACACCCAATAGAGTTGCAAAATGAGGAGTTATTTCAGGTAAAAGTCCCATTTATTTGTCCAAGTGTTAGGAAAGAGACAGTTGGATGACTTCGAGGCTTGGATGGACAAACCCTCTTCAGTACAAAAAATAATAACTGTTAGAAAACATCTAGTTCTTTGATAAAAAGTCAATGTACATGCCAGTGTATGTAAAACATAAGAGAAGTCAACTATAACTCTCAAACTACATTTCAGTAAGAAAAATCCAATCTTAGAAATCTGTTGTGTTCCCCAAACAGCGAGCTGAAGCTAAAGATTATACCTGAGAAAACAAAATCTGAATCTTTAATTAGTTCACTTTTTATGGCATTATGTTTTGTGCATAACTGCATTCATGCATTGTCTTTTTTCCATAGCAACGACATACAATACAAGATTGTCAGAAACACAGAACTGTCCTGGAAAATCTATGATAACGAGGATATCAACAAACAATTAAATGGGAACAGAATGGGGAATCAACAGCTTCTCCTATTCCAAGTTCCAGTTCCAAGAACTATAGACACTATAGCCCTCAGATAATAAAAATGACCAAAAGAGATTAAACCGTAGTTGCACGACTATCATGAACAGGTTAGGGTTAGCAGGTGTTCAGACTGAAAACAAACCTGTGTTAACTAAACTGAAAAGGGCTGCATTTGTGGCAAGTTCCAGTTTAAATGTAGAACAAATTATAATCCAATTTCCAAAAGAAAATGTGAGTTAATGCAGTTTCCTTCCACCACTATTTTGTGAATATTAGGAGTTGGGCACATTGACATAAACAGTTGGTGGTGCTAATTCTCCAGTCAGATGTTGCTACTTTTCGTCTCTGCAGTGGAAGCTTGAGTGACGTTTATGATTTATTCGCATGTCTCTTTCCACTGCTTTTTGTCACTTTTTTTCCACTTCAGCCAATTGTAAAAATGTTTTTGCAGTATTTCAAGTATTTCCATTCAGGTTTTTTAATGCAAAAATTGAAAATTGAAAATGCAGATGCAAACAGTTGGATGGAAAAGTGATGACATGCGATCCAAGAATGCTGGTTATAGTAATAGATTTATGGTTTTGAAGTTATGTATAATAGAAAATGTTTCACATCAGCAGCATCATGTTATTTTCTATCTCAACAAACACAAGATAAACGATACAAATAACCCGTCCATGTTACAAAGTAATTTACCAGGAATGTGTACTTTCATGTATTTTATGGCCCCTCGTCTTTGGCACAGTGAGGGTCCAAACCAGTTTAAATGAATGAGGGAATACATTTTTCACAGCCTACTGCCAAATAGATTACCCAGGAAGGCCCTGGATGACGTTCAGCGACAATGTTTTTTTCTTAATTTTTTACGCCCAATACCAATTTTTTTAAATTCAAGCTTTCTCCGGGTCTATGTCTACTATGGTATGGTTATGGTTAGGAAAATATTGAGGTCATGGTTACAAAAAGTTAACACGTCACTCCAAAATCTGCCATAGGTGTTCTTTTGGGGTCGAGAACTGGTGACTGTCAAGGCCATGGCACGATTCACATCCCTTTCATCAAAGCATTCAGTGAGCCCTCATGGCCTGTATGGAAGCATCTCCATTGAGGGTTTTTCCTCACCATTGTTGCCTGGTGCTAGCTCATGGGAATGTTGGGTCTTTGTAAATATAAGAGTTGGTCTCGACCTGCTCTATACAAAAAACTGCACTGAGATAACTTTGTTATGATGTGGCGCTATATAAATAAAATTGAATTGAATTCATTATGTTCCTACACTTCAGATTCAAATTTTTCCATTAGGTTGTCACCTAAAATCTAAGAGGTAGGTGTTCGTTAACATTCATGCTGCCAATAGGATAATCCTTTCCGCTGTTAATCTAAAAAGCTTGAGTGCCACCACCAGAACAAACTTTACATTTTAGCCCCAATAATACACTGCGCTTCTTCCTCATACTGTATCTTTATTGTCTTAGAAAGTTTCACAGTGATAAGACACTAATGGCTCCCTCATCATTTACCCCCACTAAAAACTATTAATTCCTTGTGGGTCTCCTGTTCTCTGTGTATGTGTGTGTGTGTCTGGGCATGGTGCTCCATCTCACGTGTGCTGCCAATCTGCCTGCACACCTGCGGCCCATCCTGTCATCAAGCTCCTGCAGTATAATTACCCTCTACACTCCAGTCTTCGTCCGATTGTTAAGTTTGCCAACGTGGTATTTGTCATGGTTTGGGCTGCTCCGTTCCGCCTCCCCTATGTGTCTCCTTCTCCTTGTGTGTCTGTGTTGTCATTTCTATGTGTTGTATGTCTAAGCCTGGGCGAAGCTGACGAGCGCCTCCTCACCGGTGAGCAGCGCAGCTGTGTCCCATCCTCTAATCATCACCCTTGCAGTTAAAACTTCCCTCCAGTCTTCGCCAGATCGTCCGTTTATCTATGTGGCACTGTACCTTGGCTCCCTGTGCATACTGAGACTTACCTCTTGTGTTTCACTGTTCTTACGATCTCTCTCCCTGTGCTCCAGGATATCCATCCTCAACCGTGCTCTCTCTCTTGGACACGTTCCACTCTCCTGGCTACCACTCAGCTCTACCCTGGCAACTGTGACTATTATCCGATACTGACAGACAGGAAAGCAAACGGTCTTTCATTTATCCCCTGACTGTGTGCGTTCTGCTTCTGTGGGTCCACCTAGTGAACCTTAACAGTATTAACGCTACAGCAAGGCTTAAAGCATAGATTTGGTGTTTCCACTTGTTTTCCTGAACCTGGTCTAACCCGGTGTTTGCCTGTGCCTCGGGTTCATTACCCTCCTATAATTTCTGTCTCGTCCTGTGCCTCACCAGTCTGCCTGTTCTCTCTGCCTGCTTCGCTCCACCAAAAAAAACTGACTTGCTCTCCAGACCCCATCTCACCAAACTTCTTCATAAAATTGCATTGAACTGTTGCCATATTTTGTCCATGTTCTGCTTCTGGTTTCAAAATGAACGCAGCCTTTGCATGAGACAAACAACTCTCACACTCTCATTTAGACACTTCTGTCTTGACAAAAGAAAAGCAACAAAAGGTTATTCATATTCATCAGAACACTAATGCTCTAATGAAGGGTGATAAACTATACATGCCCTGGTGGGACATGGGAAAAGTGTGTATGGAGGGGGGTTTAAGATGATGTTTGACCATCCGACAAGCACTTGTTGAAGCATGGTGATGAGAGTGGGACATCAGGATACTGGATGCAAAACTGCTTCACATTTCATTCTATCATCAATGACTAAAGATACTACTACATTATATTTCACTCCATTGTACATAAGTAGAAAAGGCCTAAAGCCCTGCTACCAGGACAAAAATATAAATGGTAATATTTCCAAGGCTCAATGTTAAACGATATATGTGACCACTTAATCCTTTTAGATATCACTTTCATCCTTGCTTCTTCTGGCCGCAGACTAAGCAAGATGGTCCGAATGTCCTTCTCTCCAGCAACTTCTTCCAGCTCATTATGGGGGATCCTGAGACACGGATGAGATATTTAAATCCTCCATTGTGTTGTGGGTCTACTTCAGGGTCTCCTATCAGAGGGTCATCTGCTGACAACCTCCACAGGGAAGGGCCTAGGAGGTATCCTTATTAGATGCCCAAACCACCGCTGCTGACTCCTTTCAACACAAATGCTCAGTCTCTTTCTTCTGGTCACCGCCCAAAGGTCATGACCAGAAGTAAAGGTCAGAGATCAAAATGTAAATTGAGATTGTCATCTCAAGTATGTGATGCGTGAAATATTTTGTGCTTGTGCTTGTCTCCTAATATGCCTTTAAGGTTAGATTTTTTGTGAAGTTGTGTGTGTTTTACATTAAACAAAATGTTGTTAGTTGTTCAATGTTATTGTTAGGAAAAATTTAATTCCAAGCCGCATGTGTAAGCCTTTGGCTGCTGCAAATTATATTGTTAGCTGAGAACTGGTGTTGGAGTTTCTCAGAGTACAGTCGTTTAGCTTCTTTCACTGCCTTGCTAAACCTGTACTTCGACTCTTTAAACCTGGCCTTGTCCCCACTCCTGAACGCTTCTTCCTTTTCCAACTGTAGCTGTCTGAGCTTATCTGTGAACCAGGGTTTGTCATTGTTGTAACTCGCCCTGGTGCGTGATGGTACACAGCAGTCCTCACAGAAGCTGATGTATGATGTGACAGCCTCTGTGAACTCATTCAGACTGTTGGTAGCAGTCTTGAAAACATCCCAGTCAGTACAGTACATGCACGAAGATCCACTGGTCCACTGCTTTGATGTCCTCACAACAGGTTTAGAAAGCTTTAATTTCTGCCTGTATGAAGGAATCAGGTGGAGCATGACGTGGTCAGAGTGTCCCAGTGCAGCGCAGAGGACGGCGTGATAGGCCCCACTGACTGAAGTGTAACAACGCCTACCAGGTCCTCTAGCTGACTTTGTGGAAGAGTTGGACGTGCTACTCAGCACCCTCTCTGATGATGGGACTCCACTGATAGTCCTCGGGGATTTCAACATCCACATCAAGGGAACGCAGGCTGCTGACTTCATGTCTCTCCTGACTTCCTTCGGCCTAAAGCTGCTGAATACACCACAACCTCACCATGGTGAAATGATTTTCAGTTGAATTAATGTTGATATTTAGTAGTGTGGATGTGTATTTTAAGTGTGGTGAGAGAAGCAGACCTGTTCCACCACCTCGCCCTGATGAGCGGGGTGAGTGAGAGAATGAGTGGTTGACGAAGAGAGCAGCTGGTGTTGCCGTGTTCTCTCATGAAGAGAGGCCTGGGATGCAAAGGCTGGGATGAAATCTGTCTTGTTCACGGCCGACAGTTGGCAGTTCCACAGTCCTGCAGAGAGAGAAAAGGCAGAGGGTGAAGATCTGGGGAAGTGACTGTGGTTAGAAATGTTGCGGTTACGCTTGGTGAGGTATCTGCGTCTACAGGTGGAATAGTGGACAGGAATACTATGAAAATACATTTTAAAGTACAAACGTTTAAGTGCTATTTAATACGAGCAGGAAAGTAGTAGTGTGATACTTATCCGAAGTGGCGGGCCTTCCTCGGTGGACTCCTTTGTCTTTGCATGTCGGAGTCTTCGTATGACGAGGCTTCAAGTCAGTACCAGCTGAGGGCAGGAGGTGCTGAATTTTGTCTCTAATAGTTACAATTTTATCATTAAAGAAGATCATGAAGTCGTTACTACTGAGATCTATAGGAATACATGGCTCAACAGAGCTGTGACTGTCTCAGTCTACTAATGGAGAATGACTCTTTGGTTAAATTCTCGATTTTATTTCACTTTTATTTATTTCTCCATTTTCCTTTTTTGCTTGACTTTTATTATTTCTCCATCTCTCCAAGTATAGACATATTTACCTATAAACATTTACCTGTCCGAAAATGGGCACTGAAACTTAGAAACTATTAAACCATTAATGCTCTGATCATTTCAATAAACAAAACCTGTGGGCCAGTAGTCTCACAAATATGATGTTCTCAAACCTAATTGTTGAAAACCGGGCTGTTACTACAAACCACGGTTCATTCTTGAGTACTAATGTATCCAAAGGTACAGCTGTTTACTGAGAGGCTGTGAGCAGTCTTCCACTTCTGCACAACAGTTGTTTCTGAGGACCCTCCTCCTGGCTTTATATGTCAGGACCACAGCCTGAGCTTAAAATAGAAGCCTCAGCAACATGAAAAGCCTTATCCTAAACCACTCATCTTTGTGTTTGGTTTCTTCTACAAGAATTTGAATTGAGGAAAGAGGGTGTAAACAATCTACAAAGCAAAAAAGTGAAAAGAAAGAACAAGAAGGTAGCAGCGACAGGGCACTGTGCAGTTTTTTCCTTACATTGTGGAAACATTTACTGCCAGCTGACAAGCCCCAACATAGACTCTCATTAAGCAGGTATAGCATAATCTATATCCTTAACTTTCCACAGAAATTGTCAGGAAAGATAACATTCAGCAAAACAGCAAACCAAGAGAGCGTGTACATTACTTTCACACCTTACTGGGAGAGCAAGCTTAGAGGGACGCAAATGCTTCACAAACTGTTGGCATTGACTGCAAGTAGTGCAGCATTCTTCCAAAAACTACCGCCAGCCAAGAAGAGGGGGGAGGTTTAACCCAACCAACACAAGTTGAGACAATCGGAGAAAAAACAGCAATGCAAACCGGTATATAAAGCAGCACTTCATATCACAGCAGCAGGGTTCTGGTCTGACACTCAATGACTACAGGCTTTCCATTCCATACATTGTTATTTATTATTCCCATCACTGCACGTCTTGGTGGATCCTGCTGTACTTGGACAGCGGCTGAGACATGTTCCTCCAAAACAACGTGCTGTAACAACAAGGTGTGGAGCAGCAAACACTGAAGAACACTGGACGCAGGATGCAGATGAGACATTTTGTTGGTGAACACCAGGAAGGGGTGACAAGACAGATAAAGGCCTTTTCCTGTGTCCTCAAGTCACATAAATCCCCTGCTCCTCCTACTGAGAAAAAGATAGAGCTGGAACTTGAGGAAGTTTGGTGTTTTTACTTGATTAAAAACTTAAATGATGAATCAAGTGTTGAAATGATTAGTGGCACATTATTCAGACAACTGTCAAAGCAAACGGGCTGATGTATAGTTTTAGAATTTAGAAAATGAAGACTGTTGGTAAATTTAGGTTATGGCAGGTGTGTTTGTTGACTTTGGCAGGTAGCTGTCCATCACAGGAAGGACTAACCCCTACCTTCATGTGTTTGTTCAAAGCTCCCATTTACCAGCTGTCAGAAGCAGAACAGAGTGGTTTTATGATTCCTACCTGAGTCACAAACACTGACGATGAATACAGGAGCTTACTCGCTGCAACCCTCCAGTCAGGTGCAAATGACCACTCTGTTGGCAAAAGTTTAACGGTCACTAAAACATAACTTAGAAACTTCTGTATTAAAATTCAAGTGGAGGTTTAACAGCTAAAGTCAACAAGTTCTCCAACCTAAACGACTTGGGCGTATGGGCGTTTGTCGTCATGGTAACAATAATAAATAAGTGGTTGACATTGTAAAATGGCTGCAGAAAAGATGGTTTGGGTTAAAATAAGAACTTCAGTTATGCAGGTTATGTTACTAAGTAAACGTTGACTTGGTTTCACACAGGACAGGGACAGGGGTCTCCTGGGTGAAAGTCAGTCCTGTGTTGTTTGACCCATGCATCCAACCCGACCTCCTCGCTCTTTATACAACCTCACCTGACTTCCGCCATAATTACTACGGCCACTAAAAGTCGCTGCCTAACAGTAAGTGTAAATATGGGTGGTAATGGGCTACTTGCCCATACGACCTAGGCTATACGGCATGTATATTTGGGAAGGGTGGTCTAGCCGACGTGGTTGCTGAATACTAAGATGCACCAGGCAGCGAGGCCCGTGGTAAAAGTACTGCCTTCACGGATTACAGCAGCAGCAGCAGCAGCAGCAGCAGGAGAGCTCCTGAGTACATCCACCACAAGTCACACGGTGACTCATGAACATGTGGCAGAGTGAACCTGCTGGCTGCTACTAAAAACAACCAAATACCAGCTGAGCTGTTAACTACATTTACCAGTTACTGAACTGGGAGATGGACCACTGCCCTGCTCGTTGTGAGCAGGGCAGTGGGCAGGGCTCAGCTGCCACAACTGCCACAGACGGACAGTAATGAGTTGAAGGAAACCTAAGTCATGTGAAAACAGATCTGGTACCAGTGAGGGTCGGGAGGACATGGACTGCAGCAAGGTAGTGGTGGGCTAAAAAAGGGTTCAGAAGCAGTTTTTTCTGATCTGTTTCCTGCCAGGAGTTTTAAAGGCTGCCCGGCTTTACTGACCAGCTGCGTGGCAGCAGATTCCTCCACAACATGATTCACAATTACAGATTATTTGTCAGTTTAAGAGCCTCACACTATTTCTGCTGCAGGCAGGCTGTCTCATTAAGGGTTTCTTAAGCTTGGGAATTCATTGGGTTATCTTTAGCTTAGCATCAGACCCATACAAATCAGTATGTGACTGAAGTAATCAGCTGAAGCTTTAGCACTGTAGCAAGTATTTATATATGTGCATCAGCAATTATGCACCAGTAAAAGTGGAGAAACCGTGCAGTTATCTTGATAGGTCGACTTTCTTGTCATTCTAATTCATTTCTCATATCAGTTAAGTCTGTCTTTGAGCTCAAAATCATAAGTAACATCTTCATAATCGTCTGGAGGTTGACTAATACCTGGTTTGTAGTCTGGATCTTTAACAGCCTTCTATGCCCCGTCTTTAGATAACAAAGCTGCATACAAAAAGCCATAAATACCAGACATAACTTCTCTGTCAGTCCCATTCCACAGCCCCACCTTTAAGAGGAGCCTGAGTCTGCAGAGGGTCCCTGTGCTGTGGAAGACTTCCTGCCTACTTCCTGTTCCAAGACTCCACGCCCCAGTGGAGCCGAGGACTACAGACCTGTGGCACTGACCTCCCACATCATGAAGGCCCTGGAAAGACTCGTCCTGGAGCAGCTCCGGCCCCTGGTCCAAACATATTCGGACCCTCTACATTCTACACCCTCTTTTTTTTCCTACTGTTTATTATTCTTTTTTCAATAACTTTATTGAGCATTGTAACTGTATCAAAAAGCAATTTCCCTTCTGGGATTAATAAAGTATTTCTGATTCTGATTCTGATATGAATTTGTTTACACCACCCATTTTAAATAATCCCCATTAGCTACTCATGTATGGTGGCTGTTCATCAGTTAACATATTTGTCACCCCTGGAGGATCCACCATGTGCATGTTAGCTGGACTCAGTGTGCACCTGTTGATTGCACAACATCACAGGTGTGTGATTTGGATCAGTTAGCATGCTCACTTGGTTGTGCATTTAACCAGTGATTTATTAAGGTTGACACAACTTAAACCTATGCTGAGATACAAAAATGCTACCATATATATATATATGTGTGTGTGTGTGTGTGTGTGTGTTTGTGTTTGTGTTTGTGAATATATATGTATGAGCCAGAACAGACTTTGGCATTGAAAAAGAAACCTAAACTGAAAAAGGAAACATGGGCATTGAAACATGTGTATTGGAAAACTATTTATTGTCACTGAACCAAGGTCCACTGAAAAATGTTGTACAGGAATTAAAATGTATTTCTTTTTATGTTTATATCTTTTTCATTCTGACGTGTTTTTAAATGACAACCTTCTTTTTTATTTCTTCATGTCTCTTTCTGTCAGTAGTGGTTTTTAGAGTCTTTTTGACACCCTTTTGCTGTGGAGAGGAGTTGGAGAGGAGAGTGTGATTTGACAAGTAACTCTGCTTCTCTCTGCTGTTGTTTTCTCACATAGAACCGGAGTTAAAGTTTCCTTGAAACATACATTATGCTGGTCTGACAGAGGTCTACTGGAAGAAACATACTTATTTGTGGTTTGGGAGTTCCAGGTGAACATGTGAAAGTCATCGCTGTAGACACTGTAGAAGTGTGGTCATGTCAGATGATCACACACACACACACACTGAAGCATCCTTGGGTAGGACACTTAACCTCACACTGCAACCAGAGGGAGTAAAGAGACTTTCCCTCTTGGGGTTGAACAAAGTCTGTCAGATCAAGCAGTGTGTGTTCATCCCTCTCTGACTCATTTCCCCTGCCTGTCAGTGTCATTATGTCTTTTTATCTCACTCTACCTCTCTCTCTCTCCATAAGCAGCTTTAGAAGCGCCACTCTGAGTTGAAGCCACTAGCTGAGCATGTCTTCCCTCCGGCTTACACACCAACTCCAGTGGGTCAGAGTCTTTAACTGTGAGCCTGTCTATACAGCAAGATAGTCTGTACAGTAGCCACTTGTCTGTCCTGCAGGGATTGAAGACCTCTTGTGAAACAACATTGCAACACTGCTTTGTTTATGCTTTAATTCATTACCTTATAATGCAAATCCATCCATGATATAGAGAAACAGAACCTTCTATACAACAATCAATGTTGTTATTAGTGGCTAAACTTTCTCTATTTTGAGCATGAAAAATATATTTTGAATTGCAGTAAATATGAGATGTGAATACTTTGAAGTGCTCTTGAGAGACATTCTCTGGCTAGAGACTGAAGTCTTGCAAAATAACCTCAACTAATGAATATCCTTGTGTCTTCAGGATAGGATACAAATATATATATCTGGTTTTCAGAATTTGCAAAGGACTTTGAATTTAGTTTTAGTAGCCCCAAGATCATGTGCTACAATGTGCTAAACAGTGTTTAGCACATTTTACATACATTTTACATACATGATACATACATAACATACATACATGATGGAAAGCAGAAATTTTACCCTCCCAAATTACAAAACACATTTTCTTTCTTACCTCTTTAGTGGCATCGAGCCATGCCAATAAATTTTCTCTTGTTAATGAACTGTGAAAGATATATAATGTATGGAGCTCAGATGCTTTTATGCTCTGCTGGATATTTCCCATGGAACATACACAATACACACTGTACATACAGTTCATACATACTATATGTTTACTCAGAATATTTTCTACATCACTAAACAAGACAACAGATGCAGGACACAAGCATCAGTTCGTTTTAGAAGCACATTTATAATGCAAAGGCATTTCAATCAGTATTCCCACATTTTATGTTCCTCCATATTACCATGGAAATTGTGTCAGGCTAATTCTTTAACTTGGCTCTTCCCTTGAGGTCACACGCTTTCAAGAAGTATCATATTTAACATTGTGAAGTGGAAGTGACATGTCCTTTGTATCCACATGCATGGGTATATGTACTGTGTGCCTACAGTACTGCTATGTGGAACTCTGTTGTGTCTGTGCTTTTTCTTCATTTCCTGGTGAGAGAAAGTAATTCTGGGCCACAACCTCTTTATCATTCTGTAGCCTGAATAATGCACGCTGTTACCATCTGATGACTTTTGACTGGCCTCATACCTCGTTATCTTTTCTCATGCGAATGGAAAGGAGACCTGGCATGTTGCTGCTATTTCACTCTTCGCATTACAGATATGCTCTTACAGTAGATCGATATATTTTTCTTCTACTCAAAAAAATGTCATAGGTCACATTGGCTATTTAAAATTACAAAATTGCGTGTCCGTCACTAGGTAAATTCTCTATAAATTGATAGATTTGGATTTATTTTTCTTTTTTATATTTTCCCTGTCCTCAAAAATGAGAATTATTTGATAAATTGAATCATGTAACAAAGGAAATTAGAGAACTTGTGTGGCCAAATAAAAACCTACTATGACAAAGCAGCCCAGTTAAATGTATAGCACAGGGTAACCAGCTTAGGTCTATATGTTTAAAAGAGGGGGGAAAGTGCATCTGTTCCTGTTGTAACTTCCAATGCTTTGAAAATACTATATGCATGCCTGTCTTCAATGTCCTGCATGGAGAATTTGGCTTGAAACATAGCAAAAACAATCCATTAATACTGACACATCCATCAAGTAACACAAAAGCAGTAAAGACAAATAGACTAAATAAACAAAAACTGGTAATACCAATGAATAAACAAACAAGCTTTTTTCTAGACTCTTATATTCAAAATTTGAACAACACAGGAATTTCACCAAGGAGATGTAGCATTTGTGTCCTGTGTGAAACCAAAAGTCAGCATTGAGGAATTTGTAGTTTTAAATTAAATACATTATTTACACCAAACCATGATATTTTTCTAAACCTAACCAAGTAGTCTTGTTGCCTCAAACTAAAGGATACTTTGTGCATCTGTATGAGACCCCAAGGGGCGTGACAGCAGCATTGGAATTTGACAACCTGGGATGAGAACGTGTTGGCTGTAAAAATTATGTAGAGGTTTCTAGGGGATACATTTGAGGGGATAGATGGGGACAGATTTTGGATGGAGTATTCCTTAAAGTTTAAATATATTTAGCACAGTAGTAAGGCCCAGTCAGTCATGTCAGCATTTACAACAGTGAAAGTTGGCGTAATGAGTTCAATTCAGTGGAATTTCTGCAATCAAGGAAGCAAAATAAATCTGCAAAAATCTATTGAATCACGTTCATCAAAGATGAAATGGATTTGCAAATGACATTGGAGAACTATGACTTGAGGACCATGCTGCCAGTTTGTACAAAACCTGTGATGGAAGAACAGCACTGCTGCCAGTGAAAAGTGGCTAATAGCATTTCATGTTGTAATGAAAGCGTGTGTATTCCTTTATGATAAGAAAAAAAGTGGCCAGGGAGCACATTCATGATATCCTTTTAGGATTGGCTGAACTTTCATATTTGTACACAATGTGAAATATCTGATTATAATATTTGTACCACTTGCTACTGTCTGCAGCAAGAATCAACATGTTTTGTCAATTAGTGACTTCCTTTCATAGGTTTATTAATTATATTTTATTCAACAAGTGTTACGTCCCTTCGCTAAGAAGAGGTGTAGTACATAAACCGATAGACAACACAGTGCTGAGACAAAGGTAAAGCACAAAAAGAAAGTTTAATCGACAAATCTCAGATAGAATAATATACATAAAGCGCACCAAAAGGGTGGGGGAGAGTAGGGACCGTGGGCTGGATCCAACTGAAAGAAACTAGCAAAACAAAATCCCCACTGTCTTTTCTAATCTTATAAAACAAAACAACAAAACCTCCTGCATAACTGAGCTACAAAGAGACGGGAGAAAATCATACATAGGCAGAACCAGCCTCTTATCCTAGTGTGTCTAAACAGAAAAACTCACCTACGTGATGCAGTGTATGGGTTAACCCAGTCTTTCCCTACTCATCCCGTCTCCCACAAATTAAAGCGCAGTTCCACTGCCAAACCGGAGACGCGTTATCGCATTAGTTAACTAACTAGGCTAGTTAACAAGGTCAGGGGGGCCGCCACTGAAGAAAAATTCCTGCAAAACTTTCTGTAGTATCCGGCCATTCCCAAGAACTGCTTTAGCTCCCTCCAAGTGGACAGAACAGGGAACTCAGTGATTGCTATAACTTTCGCATCGCTGGGACATACTCTCCCTTGGCCTAACTGTTGGCCAAGGTATAACACGGTACCACAACCGAACTCACACTTTGCCAAATTCAATGTCAAAGAGGCGGCAGCCAATCTGGTGAACACTTCTTTCAGAGTTTCCATGTGCTCTGCCCAAAGGTCAGTACACGACTATGTCATCCAAACAGGCCAGGCAACGCGGCACCTCTCCTAGTACTCTATTTACCAACAGTTGAAAAGTAGCTGGGGCATTGTACATGCCAAAAGGCATAACTGTATATTGTAGAAAATGATCGGGTGTCACAAACGCTGAAATTTCAGAGGCTCCCTGGGTCAATGGAACCTGCCAATAACCCTTTAACATATCTAGTTTGCTTACATATTTTGCCGGCCCAATCTAATTGATACAATCATCCATTAATGGTAGTGGATATGCGTCAGGTACGGTAACTGAATTCACTTTTCGGTAGTCGGTGAAAAAACGGGGACTACCATCTGACTTGGTGTCCAGCCGACAAGGAGAACTCCAGGCACTTGAACTAGGAACGGCAAAGCCATGCTCAAGGAGGTAACTCTGTTTTCATGACATCCCGCTTCACTGGACTTGCCCGGTATGCACATTGCTTGATTGGCGTGGTCTTTGTCAGTACCACATCGTGAGTAATGGCAGAGGTCCATGAAGAAACATCACTGAACAGCTCCGGAAACTGTCCCACTAGAGCTGTGACATCTTCCCTAAGAGACTTTGGAAGATGTTTTAAGTGCTGGGGGAGGTCAGAAAGGATCTCAGAATTTCTGAGTCTCACGCCCAATGGTGCTGTCCCACGGAACCGCAGCCCCTCCGAATCGTGGCCCGCAGGATCTGCACTCCCTTGGGTGATATCCGACATCACTAAGGACACCCCAGCCTTTGTTGTTGACTTCGTCTCTGCAGGCTCCATTGGCACATCGAGCTCCTGTTCACGAGAACTATATAACTACATTAAATTGACATGACATACTCTGGACTTTTGTCGCCGCTCAGGAGTCCGAACAACATAGTTAGCTGTATTCAATTTTTGTTTGATCACATAAGGACCTGAAAATGTCACGGACAACGAAGAACCAGGCACTGTTGATAACAGCAATACCTTATGTCCCACCTGGAATACCGGAACCCTTGCATTCACATCATGGCTTCTCTACATATTTTTTTGTGAGGTCTTCAATTTCTCTTATGCCAGCGCACATGCTCGGCAGGGTCGAGTGTTCAGCTTTGCCACATAATCAGGTATGCTACTGACATTCCTGTCTGGAGTCGTTAATTGTTCTTTAAGGACTTTTAATGGCCCCCTGACCTCATGCCCGAAAACGAGGCTATTCGAACTGCAACCGAGGGACTCTTGTACCACTTCTATAACAGCAAATACTGCCAATGGGACTCCCTCATCCCGATCTCTCTGAGCTGAGAAAAAGTGCTTGCGTAAGATTGCTTTTAGTGTCTGGTGAAATCGCTCCAACGCTCCCTGACTCTCTGGATGGTAAGGACTGGATGTAATATGTTTAACCCCTAATGACTTCAACCTCTGCTCAAAAACCCTAGTCTTGAAGTTGGTGCCCTGATCTGTTTTCACTATCTTAGGCAGCCCAAACGTGGAAAAGAACTTAACCAACGCTTTAAGGACTGCAGTGGTGGTAATGCGTCGAAGAGGGATGGCCTCCGGAAATCTAGTAGCAGAACACATGATGGTTAGCAAAACTGATTACCCGACTTTGTTCGTGGCAACGTACCCACACAGTCCAGGATTACCCTCTCAAAAGGTGCTCCCACCACAGGTATCGGACAGAGCGGAGCCGGGTGTATCCACTGATTTGGTTTTCCTGTTAATTGACAAGGATGACAAGATTTACAATATTGTACCTCATCAGTATTTAAACCATGCCAGAAGAAATGGCTCAGAACCCAGTCGTACGTTTTTGTCACCCCTAAATGACCTGCCCAAGGATGCTCATGGGCCAAACTCAGGACCTGTCGCCGATATGCAGCTGGTACCACCACCTGATTCTTCTCCTCCCATTCATTATTGCCAGTCCAGCACCGCATCAATTAACCATTGTCATGATAACATTTCACCTTCTTATCCTTTGACTTCTCTGGGCTAGTCACAACCTCATGACATTTTGCAAGGGATGGGTCCTCCATCTGTGCAGCAATAAACTCCTCTCGCTTGACCGGTAGGTCTACCCCCGGAGGCATATAGCTTCTTGTCTCTGCCTTGTCATAACCAGGCTTTTCCTTACCCTTTGGGCTTTCTCCAGTAGAACCAGGGGGAACCTGCGTGAACATAAACGTATCAGACGGATTAATTTCTCCCTTCTTCGAAGTCTGCCGAGTGACAGCACACACAGGATATAGATTGTCATTAATAGCTTGAGGATCATTCGCCTCATAAGGAGGTACAGGGAACTCAACAACTTTAGGGACAGGAAACACCCTCCCCCCAGCAAGATCATTACACAAGATGAGGTCAATACCCTGGAATGGCAACTCGGGTCAAACCGCTATCTCAAACAATCCTGTGACCAATGGTGAGTATACGTATACTTTGTGTAGCGGAGCGGTTACAAACTGCATCCCCACCCCCTGTACTATGGCGCTTGCCTGGCAAGCAGAGGTGTCTGATAAGGGAAGAACCCCCTCCCTTATAATCATCTGCGAACCACCCGAATCTCTTAATATTGTGACTGGTTTCCTATCTGCAGGATCACCCGTGAGGGACACATAACCGATGAATACAAAAGGCTTAAAACAAGAATCCATCTTGTCACCAACACAGCTGCCTTAGTTAAAGTAGTTACACCTTGCTCATTTAGGAATACCACTACTCGTTCTGGCAACACGTTTTTGAACTCCTCTAATAGGATTAACTGACGGAGAGTGTCAAAGTTATCTTTAACCCCACTCACTGTACACCATTTCTCAAACAAGTTACTCTTCTCTCTTGCAAACTCCACATACGTTTGATCAGCACCCTTCCTGTGACCTCTAAAGTTCTGTCGATAAGCTTCAGGAACCAGCTTGTATGCAGTTAACACCATCTTCTTCAAGACGTCGTAATCTAGGCTCTCCTGTAAGGAACGAGAGGACACCACCTCTTGAGCTTTCCCCACCAGTTTACAATGCAGCAAATCGCCCACATCTCTTTCGGTCACTGCAATGCTAACGCTATTCTCTCGAACGCAGAGAAATAGGAGTCTACTTCAGACTCCCTGAATGTTGGAACTAGCGCTACATGACGGCTCACTTCAAATCCAGCCTGTGGGAATTGAACAGAAGAGCTAGAGGCCCCTTTTGTTGGTGCGGCTACTGTCACAGGTCTGCTGCTTTCTAGTTCCATCTGTCGTAACCGTTCTTCTGTTTCGGCATGAATTTCGAGTTTACGAACTTGCAAACAAAATTCATACTCAGCTCTCCTGACTCCCTCCTTCTCCTGAGCCTCGAACTGTAAATGAGCTAGCCTTACTCGAAGCTTTGCATCCATGCTGGAGCCCCCAAGCTCAGGGGAACATGGATCAAAACGAGGCAGGGTAGCAGGAACTGTAGACACTCCCTCCACAGGCGTGGTGTTTCCTTTATCAATTTCCTCTTCCTCAGAGACGACAATATTCAGAACCTTTAAATTAAGCAAACAATCTATTATGTCTCTCTTCAATCCAGTTTTCTGGACCTCAATGTCATAATGAGCTGCCAACTGGAACAAATCCTCCTTTCGACCTTTATCTAGCTTTTCGAAGCTAGGGTCCCTTATAAACTCTTGCAGATCAAACATCCTCAAATCCTCTACCAACTTTTCTATACTGCTGTCCACCGTCTAACAACACATCCATATCCCGGACGAGCTCCCACTTTATGTTACATCCCTTCGCTAAGAAGAGGTGTAGTACATAAACCGATAAACAACACAGAGCTGAGACAAAGGTAAAGCACAAAAAGAAAGGTTAATCAACAAATCTCTGATAGAACAATATACATAAAGCGCACCAAAAGGGTGGAGGAGAGTCGGGACCTTGGGCTGCATCCAACTGAAAGAAACTAGCAAAACAAAATCCCCACTGTCTTTTCTAATCTTATAAAACAAATAAACAACAAAACCTCCTGCATAACTGAGCTACAAAGAGACGGGAGAAAACCATACATAGGCAGAACCAGCCTCTTATCCTAGTGTGTCTAAACAGAAAAACTCACCTACGTGATGCAGTGTATGGGTTAACCCAGTCTTTCCCTACTCGTCCCGTCTCCCACAAATTAAAGCGCGGTTCCACTGCCAAACCGGAGACACGTAATCGCGTTGACGCCTTCCATGGGAGTGCTAGCACAGCCTCCCCACTGTTGCTAGCTGAGTCCCTTTTGATCTTTTCTCTGGCGTCCACGGCTGTAACTCATCTCCGTCATCAGTGCCTGAACCGGAAATAGAACACAAGCGGGAGAATCCGCACAGTACGCACCCACAATTCCATAGGGCCCCCTGCGGCACGTAACACAAGCAAATACTACATTACAGGCTCAGGAGACTGTATTCATGTAAAATATCACAAAGTATCAAAAAGTGAATGTGTATGAACAAAACAATCACTGGTACTCTAATGAGTTCTAACTTTGTTGTACAAGAGATATTTGAACACTTTTTGAATTGGCTATTTTAGGCAAGGTTAGAGTTAAAAGTTTTCTTGTTTTTACAGTTTATTATTTATTAAATAGCCAGAATTCAGCAATCTGTACAGGTCTGTGGTGGGTTTGCCCTTGTTTAGCATTGTCCTTATTAAAACCTTGACCTTATTAAGATGTTTCTCATCATCTATGCATAGCGTAATGTCAATGATAGATTAGCTGGGAAACTGCTCCTCTGCATTCTTCTTGCTTGGAATAAACACAGATACGGCAATCAGTTAGGCCCGCAAATTGAGCTTGTAATTTCCATTTTTATAAGCTGGAACTCTCGGTAAAGCGGTGTTCTCTACAATCACAGATGAGGATGCACAAAATCTTTATGAGGTCTGTGTAGAAAAACTGTGAAACTGCCTTCTAGGACAATGCTTCTTAATCATTTCAACGCCCCACCCCCATAGCACTGGGACATTTAACTCCCACCCCCCCCCAATGTCCGAGACTGTTTAGGGATTACTGTAATATAATTAAAACACCAAACTCACACAGACTATTGCTTTGCCCATAGACAGAACAACAACAATTTTATTTTGGCTTTAATTAGTGTTTAGCTCTCACAAACATACTCAATAAAATATTTTCTAAGGCTAATTACATTACTGGTACACAAAATATAATGTAAAAACCATTCCCCAGTAAAACCATCTCGGGACCCCCAGGTAAAGAACCACTGTTCTAAGAGATCACTCGTCAAAAGTACTGAGAACTTGTTCTTTGACACACAAGTTTAGTCAAAAACTCAAATTGCTTTAATCCATGTATTAATGGATTAGAATCCTTATTAAGTAGTTATGTAGCTCATGATGAGCCAAACAGCAGGCTGACACTGACCTATCTGAAGTGTTATGGCATGCATGGTAAGAGGTACATATATGGGATGTAAAGCAGTGCCAGTGATAGTAGCGTCTGTGGGATTTGAACGGTTTGAGAGTACTCATCAGTTCTCTTCACCCAAACATAAAGTCATGTCTGTCTTTATACCACCTCCCCCTTTTCTTCTTTCTCTCCTCATCTTTCTCTGTTTTTGGCAGACAGTGATAGTAAGTACACCAGGGTGTTAAGAGTGTCATTAAGCTTTCATTAAAACACCATCATCATTAGAGAAGGATTAGTTATTCCCTGGATCCACCACTATAGCAGCTCAGGAATATCAAAACACAATAAAAGTCTATTAAAGCAACATTGTTGCCGGCCCATAGAGAAGCATCAGTTGGCTTCCACGATTTCATTTCTTTTTTCTGTGTGAGAGACGCTGTATTTTGGCTGTAGATACGCCTGGACCTGTCGATGCCGTGCCAAAAACATGTTGGCAATGAGCTTGTTAGCATGTAAAATCGTATTGAACACAGTGCTTAACATGCTTCAGCATGTTCACCTATGGAAAGCCTTTTTCAAACATTTACTTCATCTAGATTGTATTGTTTATAGATAGTATAATTGTCTTCTTGCTATATTCCTGAATGGGAAGTGTTATAGTATCTTAGTATATCTGACTAACTTCACATAAATTCAAAGATAAAAGTGTCTTTAGCCCATTTTTGCATTCAGAGAAGATTCTACTATCTATTTTTTTACCTGAAAAGCTGGCCTAGTACTTTAAAACTGAAATGACTGTAACATGAGTAGAGCTGTGTATTGGTGCCAATATGATACCTGAGCTTCAGAACTGATGCCAGAATTATATTTATGTTTTTTACTGAATATATATTATATATACTATTTTTCTAATAAACCCTTTTTTTATATTACATTATTATACAAAATAAGCCAAATCTCTGAATTAAATTGTTATGGTTAGAATTGTAGGTGTTAGGCTGTTTTGCCGAGCGACAACATCTTGTTTAGAGTCTTCACCATCTTCCTACCTTGTCACCATATCTCCTACCTTGGCCAGTGGACTCCACTGTTGAGAAAAGGTACCGGCCTCTGAGTAACATCACTGTGGCACTCATGCACCCCTTTCTCTGTCAGTGGGTGTTCAGGGGCTGTGTTGTTAGGGTACCAGTAAGATGAAATGAAATACAATACAGGAAGGCCAGTTAAAATAATGGTTCCAAACTGGTTTGTCAGACACCAAAATACTGCAACGGTTTATAATGTTATGAGGAAAGATTCTACTGCTCTGAAAAAGTTATTTCGGCGGTAATCATTTTATCTTTCATTGCAACGATTGACAGTTTAATGTGTAATGTACCAGGAATTTGCACTTATACTTATTTTATTGGCCAACACTGCACCTTGTTGGATGACATTGCAATGTATGTGAGCAAAGTAGAGCCAGGTTAAGTTGAAAGGCCCCATTCAAATGAATGAAGGGGCTAATGTAGCTCTGAATGCTGCCTCATCCTCTCTGGGCTGCTGATGTGAATTGATTCACTTCTTGGCAGCAATGGTGGAGGGAGCAGGGGCTGGTGGGTTTTAGCCTCGAAGTCTAAAAGAATTTGCCAAATTTTAAGATATGTGTCTAATTGGGTGAAACAGTTTCATGCACTTTTCTACAGTCTGTATGGCTGTAAAAACAAAACCATGGATGAACATGGCCGCGAGTTGAATTTAGGCATAGCAGTCAAAGACTACATTATGCTAGTAGTTTGAGTTTGATGAATTGGTTGTGCTGCCTTCTTAAGCATTAGGTTTTGTTTCAGTTATGGCAATTAGCATTGTCATTGACTGAACCCAAAGGTAAGCATGCTTTTATCTATGTGGTTTCATGCGGATTGGGACATGGTCCTCATTCTGAAGGTGGTTTCGGGGGGCATCTCTACTCAGCATTGATGAGACAATGTATCAACATGTGGTACTCACAGTTCATTTTTCAAATCTTGTTGGTACCTAAGTATATCTTTCTGCACCATAAAGGTATCAATTGCCCAGTGCTAACCATGAATTATTATGTCTGCAGTTCAGCTCTGTAAAGCAAGGGACAGGCAACTTGGCCAAACCATTGATTACTTTATTTTGTTGATTGCGATTCATTAAAATGCCTTAAAACAATTTCCTTTCCCTTATTCCTCACAGAGCAAAGACACTAACATCAGTCAAGAATAAAGGTGGTCAATAAACCTTGAAAGACAGAGGTGTTTGGAAGTTGTATGGATGGAAAAAGATCAGTACAAGCAATTATACAAATTGAATTTGTCACAATCTTCTTAAACACTAAGTAAGAGCATTTCCTGAATAAATTATTTAGATTTAACTTTGCGAAGGGAAAGTTAAAAACTTTTCTTTTTAAAGGCAAAATTTAATTTATTACTACCTTTCTGTACTATTTGGCAAGAAAAAAAAATTCTCAGACTTGGCACTCTTTTCCCCCCAATCCTCTCAAGTGGCATCTTTTTTCAATGTCTGCTGTCTATTATTCCAATTTGTATAGTTGAGGGACAGAGTAACTTACTCTGGGTAGATACACCTCTGGTAATACAATTCTATATTATCTCAAATCTCAAAGCTCAGAATGTAATTAAAATTTGGAAAACCTAATTAGAAGTGACCTGGGCTTTCACCCAGGAGACCACTGATCAGTGTCCCATGTGAAAGCAAAGGTCACTTTAACTTATGTCAGTCGTCAGTCACGTGAAATAACTTAACTTACAACATAACCCAGTAGTTTTGTTGCCTACACCTAACCAATTGACCCTTTCACAAAGTTAATCATGTGTTTATTATTGTTAACATGATGATGAAGGGCTGGTACTCTCCAACCATCACATATGTTGTTTTTCCAATAGTCATATATGTCATTGGCGAACGACCTATTCTGTCATTTAGGCTTAAGGACATGTTGGCTTTAGTTCAAATTTCAGTTTCAATTTCAAGTTTTCAATCAAGCAAAAATATAATGTGAGCAGGTTCCAGTCTTCCTCATTTGTCTTTATATCATGTATGTGCCACTCAAGTTCCAAGACAGCCCCTTTCTTCCCCCAAAAGGCAGGTTTAATGAACTCAGATCTAACGCCGAGTTCATTGAGCTTGCAGGGTATGTTGACCATACGCTTACACCAGCTGAAGAGAATCTGCTATTGAAATAAAAGTATTAGCAAAATAACGAAACATGCCAAGAGCAGGCAAAGTGATCTGCCGTTTAAGAAGCACGGTCTAATAACAATAAAGTGTATGCTTTGTGTATAATGTTCTTTTTCACTTTTTTTATTATCTGTGCGTGCTCCTCTCATGTTTTGTCAAGGAAATTCACTTTCAATTCCTATAGCAAAAAAATGATTAATAGTATAGGGAACACACCAGCAAGAAAGCTTTAGTGTTTATTGTTAATCTAAAAGACTACTTCTCCCATTTAGAAATGCACTCCTAACATATTCAGACTCTCAAAGGAAAACAATCCAAATCAGTGCAGCAGAACCAGAGATAGTCTTTTTTGAGACCCACAGAAGAGAGAAATGTTAGACTTACTAGTACTTTTCGATTAATAAGTCAACGAAAACATACTAAGGCAGACTGCTTTGCAAAAATTAAAAAGCCTTAAACAAATGGGCTTAGCATGTATGCGTTTCAAATCAGTCTTCATTGGGGCGTTCAATTCAATTATATTACAAATTATATTTGTATAGCACCAAATCGTAACAGATGTTATGATTTAAATGACATTAGTATTTATAACTCAGGGCTCTTTTCCTATAGACCAGGTTTAGACCATACTCCTTTATAATAGTGTCAAAACAAGTGGCGGCTCCAAGAGTACTGAGTACAGGGCTAACCTTTCTCGCTTCTTTTGGTCTCATGATGTGTTTATGATCCTTTTTCAAGCTCTATACCAACAACGAAAAGGCACAGCTATGGGAGCTTGTCATGTGCCGTGCTTAGCCAATCAATCCATGGGCCTATCAGAGGAACAGTATCTATGTTCTCCCCACAACCAGATAGAAAGATAGATCAAAAGATGGATACAGCGCATCTGGAAAGTATTCACAGCGCTTCACTCTTTCCACAATTTGTTATGTTACAGCCTTATTCCAAAATGGAATAAATTCAGTTTTGTCCTCAACATTCAACACACAATACCCCATAATGACAATGTGAGAAAGTGTTTGAGATTTCTGCAAATGTATTTAAAAAAAAATCTAACAAATCACATGTACATAAGATTTGACAGCCTTTGCTCAATACTTTGTTGATGCACCTTTGGCTGCAATAACAGCCTCAAGTCTTTTTGAATATGATGCCACAACCTTGGCACACCTATCTTTGGGCAGTTTCAACCATTCCTCTTTGCAGCGTCTCTCAAGCTTCATCAGGTTGGATGGGAAGCATCGGTGCACAGCGATTTTCAGATCTCTCCAGATATGTTCAATCGGAGTCAAGTGTGGGCTCTGGCTGGGCCACTCAAGGACATTCACAGAGTTGTCCTGAAGACACTCCTTTGATATCTTGGCTGTGTGCTTCGGGTCATTGTCCTGCTGAAAGATGAACCTATGTCCCAGTCTGAGGTCAAGAGCGCTCTGGAGCAGGTTGTCAACCAGGATGTCTCTGTACATTGCTGCATTCATCCTGACTAGTCTCCCAGTTCCTGCCGCTGAAAAACATCCCCACAGCATGATGCTGCCACCTCCATGCTTCACTGTAAGGATGGTGTTGGCCTGGTGATGAGCGGTGCCTGGTTTCCTCCAAACATGACACCTGGCATTCACGCCAAAGAGTTCAATCTTTGTCTCATCAGACCAGAGAATTTTGTTTCTCATCGTCTGAGGGTCCTTCAGGTGCATTATGGGAAACTCCAGGCGGGGTGCCATGTGCTTCTTACTAAGGAGTGGCTTCCGTCTGGCCACTCTAACATACAGGCCTGATTGGTGGATTGCTGCAGAGATGGTTGTCCTTCTGGAAGGTTCTCCTCTCCTCACAGAGGAATGCTGTAGC
>JAVQJD010005196.1:0-84873 GCA_036023655.1 Nannoperca australis
CCCCCCCCCCCCCCCCCATAAGCATTTTACAATAACAAGAAAGGCAAAAGAAGAACAACATGAGAAAAACGACATCTACCACAGCCAAGGATTCAACAGTTTCTCTCACGTTAGATGAAAAAAAAATGAAGACTGGTATGTTCACTCACAGAAATAGTGGAATACATTTAAAATCAAAAAAAAAGATTCACAATATAGAGTTGTGCTTGGCCTTCTCTTTTATGAGTGTGTTTTCTTGGATGGTGATTTTCTAGCAAAAAGGGGGGAAGGACTTGACCTGTTCCCATCTCCCGTCTCCAAACAGTTTAACCATGATCACCATAACGTTGTGATTCTCTCAGGACTGAAGGCATTCCGGCTGCAAAACACAGGAAGAAGGGTGTGTATACTGTACGTCCACACCAACTGAGGTGATGCATTCAGTGTGGCTGCAAGAGATGGACTGATAATGTCCCCTAACTTGTCCCTGATCCCTCCTGTATCTGACATGCCCGAGTAAGGCAACGGCAGGAGGTGCTCTTCAGTTAGGCTACGATTCCAGTTTCACAACAATACCCACAATGCAGTGCTAAACACGAGGGTGCCTTCTTGAGCACACAATGGCGAGATGTGCGTCTGTCTATATTAATGTATTAAAAACCTCTCTGTTAAGACTGATAACTGGCTGATTGGTGCAGCAACAAGGTTAGAGGTTAAAGGAATGTACACAAGAAGTCAAAAATATTCAAGCTTAGTTTGAGATTCTACACTGCGTTTCCAGTCTGGCCAAGATCACACTGCAAAATGAAAGAAAAGGCAAAAATAAACAGGAATGTGAATGAAAATGCCACACCCAACCGCACTTCAAACTTATGTCTGCAGCTGTGTGGTCTGACTTGTGGGGAGGAAAGGGTCTTTTTAAAATACATTTGTCTTCTTTGTTTTTGCACGATGTTGTATGAGGACTGTTAAGTGCTATAGCTAGGATGGAGCTGTGTGACACGGCATGACCCCTGACATACTGAGACGAACTGTGAGTTTAAGACTTTTTGACTTGATTTCCACTTGCGACAGCACTTGAGAGTGAAGCCAGGACTGGGATAAAGAGGATGATGACAAACATCCAAACAGAGACAGACATCAGCACAGACGGACTGAAAGAGTGGCAGGCAGACAGACAGAGAGGACAGACAGACAGACAGGTAGAGGGTGTCTGTGATGGAGCTGAACAGTGAGAGCAGAGCTGGGATGCAGGGGGGGGGGGGGTCTCACAGGAGAAGTTAAGGAACAACAGTAAAATTAAGAGAAAGCGGCGTTAAGATGAGATGGCACTGGGCTTTTCCTTTCCTTCTTTTCCTCCCTCCCTTTCTCTACCTCCTCCTTTTTCTCTGCCTCTTTTTTCTTTCCCTCCCCCTCAGATGGACTCCACGTAGTTGGCAGGCAGCATGCCCTGCTGGCCGGTGCGCTCCACGCGGCCGTACATCCAGCCCTCGTCGATCTGATGCACGTCTACGATCATATCCCCATCCAAGAAGGACACCTCGTCCTCATCCGCAGCAGCGTAGTCGTACACTGCCCTGTACCGCTTCTGTGCAGAGCAGCAAGGCGTTCAGTTAGTTCCTGACAACAGCTGCCACACGTATGCTCTGCTACAGCAAAAATCATCTACGCAATAGTCTTTTATTGATAGTTTAGCAGCAGGCGTGTGAAAAAATCTAATTACAGTGACAAAATACATCTGAATGGCTCACTTACTAAGTCTTAATTGCAAAAACAATAATGGCTTCATTTTTTGAAAATGAAGTCATTATCAAAAAAGGGGTCTTCTGAATGTGGTATTGTATTTGGCATTGGGGTACACTTGGAGCAAAAGTGGGGGGACAATGGAGGACCTACCCCAGAACTGGGAGGCGGGGCGGCGGCCGCCTGGCGCACTGGCTCAGGAGTGGGCTCATAGTGGAAGTTCTGAGAGGCTGCAGGCGCCTGGAAACCTGCAGGCAAAGCAGAAAGAACAGTGGAGGGCAAATGAATGAGCAGGAGACATATTTTATATATTGCTTCTCCGTCTCAGATACCAGGCTTACTGAGATTCATTGTTTTTGTGGAGGAGAATTAGGATTTCAATAAAGCAAATGCGTGTTAATGCCGGGTGTGTTTACACCCGTCTGCATCGAGTCTTAGAGAGTGTGAGGAATTCAAAAACATGGCAAGCCAAGACGTGCATCCAATGGCTGTTGATTTCCCTGTTACACAACCTACTGAACAATGCTGTTCTGTGTAGAAGTGTAAATCAGGCATGTAAAATACAAACAGCAGGTCATTCAAATACTTAGCTCTAGCTTTGCCACTCACCCCTACTACTTCAAATAACGTTCAGACATCATGTTCATAATGTTGTTCATGCTAATGACTTCAAAAGTTGCTCATTTTTAGCTTCTGCAATAAATCTTCTGTCTTGAGTAACATGTTTGTCCACCAGTTAATGTCGGATTATGCATCATCAGAATGACTTCAAATCAAATCAACCACTGCTGCAGCAACTCAGCTATATGCAGCTGAATGTATTGAAGAGGGGGGCAGTGAACAAGTTACAACCAAGATCCCAGAGTAGTGTGATTAACTCCCAGCCTGGAGAGCTCATACAGCCTGTGGCAGGGACGAAGCCAAGCACAGGCAAGGCAAGAGCTTAGAGAAGAATGCAGACACTAGATTTAGTTTAGATCATTTGTCTGCTTAATATAATTATCAGGGTTAAAGTTCACAGTACAGCTTTCTGTGAACTAGGCTCTTCTCCTACTATTACTGCTGCTGCTGCTATCTACTAATCAAGGTAATTGTAGGCTTAGTGATCTGTAAATAAGTTGGATGAATTCTGCCAGGTAAGAGTGTGTGTGTGTGTGTGTGTGTGTGTGTGTGTGTGTGTGTGTGTGTGTGTGTGTGTGTGTGTGTGTGTTAGAAGGGATACCTGGGCTGGGGCTGCTCAGCGGATGATTTGGGGTCTCTCCTCCCTTCTTCTTCTCAAACTCCTCATGGTACTTAATCTGCAAGAAGCCGACACAAACGCGTAAGGTCATAGAAAAAGTTGAACAGTGAATGCACCTTCACCACCTACGACCTTCAGATCTACAGGTCTTCCTTCCTGGAAACGTTTCACAGTGTGTAGTTCATTTTGTAGCCACCAGAGGTCTCCCACTTGCTCTCCTGCACCCTTGTGTTTGTGGTGATAGGTGGGGCGCACTATGTGCAGCGAAGCCTCGGGAAGCAGCTTGACGCTGAGAGGAAATGACATCTCAGCGGCCGGAAGTTGTGTGAGCTCAGAGTTGCATAGCAACCCTCGCTGACACATCAGGAAGAACAGGTGAAGTGAAAAAAGGGAACTAACTAGAAACTCAAACGGTACACTCAAGAGGAAACGCTGAGAGGCGATGGGGGAGGAGGTGTTGGGGATTCATATGACGAAACACTGCAAACTGCAGCTTAAATCAGCTCATATTTTACTTCACTTTAAGTTAAGCCTGAAGTTAGTGACTGAGTTGTAGCTACAACAAGAAGCACCTGCTACAATTTCAGGTACAAAGAGTTCATGATCAACATACAACCAGTGTGACAAAGGCAGCATTCAGTGTAACGACATGAAACGGGGTGAAACTGAAACTGAGTGACTGCACTAAAGAACCCGCCCTCTCCCTTATTACCAGGCTGATAACAGACTGACTCACAGTGCCTCGGCCAAGATTTACAACCCTCATTCTGTCCCCGCTTACACCCGCGCTCAAAGAGCCCAGTGTGGCGGCGTCGTTAGCGAGGAGGAGTGTGTTCACAGGCTGGATGGGATGACGGAGTGTTTGTGCAAGGACAGTGAAGCGAGTGACTGGGAGAACACAGTGACTGTTCATGAGTGCAATATGCTCGGCCAGAGTGTGTAAGGGAGATTATTTTGGTGTGTATTGAAGGAGCAAGTCGAACAGATGGTGTGTGTGTGTGTGTGTGTGTGTTTTTTTACAGGAAGTGACCAGGCTGCTGAACTTAACCCACATATTCGCAATCTTTGCTTGACAAGAGGGTGACTGGAAGTGGAAGAGACTTGAGAGTGAAAAGTCATGACAAAGCAAAAAAATAAACAAAATAAAAAGAGTAAAAAAAAAAAAAAAAAAAGAATGACAGACTGGACAAATCTAGTCGATCATCAGTGAATGAAAGGCTCGACATGGCTGACATTCTGCGCAGGGCACTGAGTAAACCGGCTTGTTTCTTCGTGTCCAGGGAAGAGAACAAAAAGAGAGGACGGTGTAGCATTCATCTGGAGCGCTGCCCTTATGATCGGCTGTGAATGACGCACTGATTGCAAGCAGATGTCTTGTTTATCCGTTCTGACTGAAAAACACTTCACGATGAGCCCGAATCCATCCCGCCATAATGCACTCGTTCTCTTGATGTGGCTTGTGTGTGTGTGTATCCATAAATACATGTAAAGCGTGTATCTCTCTAAATTTCCTTGATCTCAGAAGATCTTTCATCACATGAAAGCAGTAATTACCCATCACCCTCCACACTAATTATGCCATTAGCGGGGCCGGTGCTGTGCTGGTCATGCGTAATGACGAAGGTTCTGTGTGCGACTGTGTTTCACATGGAAACAAAAAGGCCTTCACACAGCTGACTGCAGCAGTCTGGGGACACAAGGTAAACACTGCACACGTTTCTACATCGCTGTTCCTTATTTACAGAGAAATGGCAAATCAATAACGGGAGCTGAGGGAGAAAAGAGAGGAGAGGAGGAGAATGAGACCATGTGGAGAGTGATTTGAGGAGAATTCCATTACTATAAATGAGGAGCAGCAGAAGCCTGACATTTACTGATAGCAGTGACTAAGCGGAAGGATGAAAAATACTTTAAAAACAACAAGCTACATTTTTTAAAAACATTAGAAGCTTTCGAAGGTGCAGCAAACCTGAGGAAGAGAAATAAAGGACTTCATGCACTTTCCACTAGAAAATGAAGTCTTTCTAATAGAGCTAACCTAAGTATTATGCACCAGATAAGCATGACCTGCTTGAAGCTGTCATATCAGCAATTCTCAAGGAAGAAAAGGACCCTTTCCAGTGTACTTCATATGAACCAATTATCCTCCTCAGAACAAACCCTCAGTTCAATATTGGCAAAGAGATTATAGTCATATAGGAAAACTAATCAACTCACACCAGAGTGGCTTCACGCGAGGCTGTTGGGGGGGCTAAATGTTCAGCATTGAAGTGTTAGAAAGACATGAACAGGTGGAGGGAGGGCTGACTGTGTTGCTGACACTTACATTGCTGATTTGGTCCTGCGTTTTCTTAATTCTCTGCAGCTCTGGCGTGTCTGCGACCACGCTGAAACCTTTCCCTTTATTCTTCTCAAAGTCCTCCCTGTAGAGAACCTGCAGAACAAACACAGTGATGTTAAAGAAGGTTCAAGCATGCGAGACAATTAATATCCAGGCTGAGATGAATCACACAGCCAGAAGTTTCGATGCGTTTGTGTGAGTCAAGGAAAATCCAACAAACGCAGCGCAGATGATTATTTATAGATGTTTTCATCTGACCTAGATTCATTAATCATCTACAGATTGAAGATTTATTTCACAAAAGAAAACTGATGTGCCTTGATGTTTCTGCTTGTTTTATATTAATTTATAATTGTTTCTTTAAACAATATATATAATGTAAGGTTATTCACCTAGAGTGTCCATATATAAGTACTTGTACTAGGCAAATGGATCAGTACTGAGCTTTAATTTAGCCTAATAAAATCTTTTTACAGCTTGGCAGCGTTAGATGAACCAACATAAAAACGTGGAAATGTCACCACTAGTGAAAAGCTTTTTTGGTTGCTGACTGAGGATTGCAGTAACATTTTAGCCCATATTTTAATGAAATGTGCTACCATAAACGTTTTATCACCTTTTTATGATACTTAAAAGTGTTTTGTAAAACAGAAGTTTAATGATAATTCAACAAACTGGGTATAACCTCCATTTTCTTCAAAGCACAGACACATACTTAGGAAAGTGTAGAGTTATGCGGCTATATAATCAATGTTTTCTTATGTATAAACTATGACTGATGTAAGCATTAGCAGTGCGTGGGCGCGTGTGTGTGTGTTTTGAGTGCAAGCAATGTGGGCTTGGCCCTACGTATATTGCTTAGCCTCTTGCAGTGACGTTTACTTCCTGTTTCCTGGGGAGAGCAGTCGGTCTAACATATGGGACGTGGTAGCAACCATACATGGTCATAATGAGAGGTAGTGTGTGACAAACGGAGTCTGTGTGTGCGTGTGTGTGTTTTTCCAGCCTTCCCACTCTATTCTGACCCTGAGGGCAGAGGAGGAAATGTCCAGCCCATGCAGAGTCAGATGAGTATCAGAAATTACAACACATGGTACCCTCCCTCTCTGCTGCCCTGTGGCAGCATTCAAACCCACAACCACGTACACCACTAAACACACCTGAAACAGGAAGTCGGAGAGCGTTTTAATTTTAAACCAAAGAAACGGCTGCAATGTATGGCCGATCCCCTCGACAGGCGCTATGACATTTCCACAGTGACAAAGCACTTAAATCCACCTCCCTCACGCCAACCACCACCCTTAGTCCTGCCTCTGTGGCGACTCCACCAATGATCCTGCCTGAACAGCGCATTACCAGCAAACAAAGCTCCGTGCTCTCCCTCGAGGTCCACATAATGTCTGACACTGCTAAACAGCGCTGACCAATCATCCTGTCATCCCCCGCTGTCCTGCGATGACATGACGTGGCTGTGATTCTTAGATAAAAGTGTGTGTGACGAGTCCATATCTAGTGTCACCCCTGATGTGACGTGCACTCAGAAATTGGGTGAAAACTGTGGCTGATCCTCCTTCCACGCGAAATTATACACGGCTCTCAAGCCTGCGCACAAAGATAAGTCATGAGGAAGATTAATGTGGCCTCGACCCATCTTTGTCCTTCATTCTCGCTCCTCTCCCATCAGTCAACGCATGATCCTCCCCCTATTTTTATTTCTCTGTCTATCTCCTTTGTCTTTTTGGGTCTTTGCAACAGCTTCTTCTCCTCCAATCATGCCTCTGCTTTCTTTCCCCACCCACACTCCCTTCTCTCTGCGCTGCTTTTTCATTCATTCATATTTTACCTCCTCAAAAGCAACAGAGCGAGCTGTCCCACAGAGACGGAGCTCTTCCTCATTTTAATCTTTCCCTCTCCTCCTATTTGCATTCCTCTAGCTTTCCTTCCTCTGGGGATTTTACTTTTATCTCTTCCTCTTTCACCCTGCACTCCTCCCTCTCTCTGTGGTGGTTGGTGCCTTCCTGTTTCCTCCCTTTTTTTTTTCTTCCTCGCTCATGTACGCCTCATTGCCCTCCCTCTCCTCCTCCCCAATTCGCTCTCTCCAGTTTCTTTATTTCTCGCTCTCTCACAGTCTTGTTTCTTTCTGTTTCCCCATGCAAAGTCTTGTAATGAGGTGTGACAAACCTCTACCCTGCTACCATAGCAATAGGGTTCCCGTAGCAACGCAGCAGCGCTGGTGGTGGTGAGGGCCACAGTTCTCCACAACACCTTCAACTTCCTTATGCTGACAACAACGCTCTCACCAGAAGTACAGAACAATAATACTGTAGCACACAAGAAGCTTATTTCATATAATCTGAACATATTCAATTAAGTACATATACACAAATGTGTGTCCATAATATTACATTTTTATTTTCTATTATTTTTGGGAATTCCTTGTTAAATTAAAGACAAGTGAAATTGGTGAAAAATATAGGATTATATATTTAAACCACCACTTGAAGCTCAAATATTCTGCAGGTTAATTAAAAACAACCTTTTTTTTTTAAAGGGACTCTTGTTGATTTGCAGCACATTTCTGCTGTTTGACACCACGTTTCTAGTCATTTTCTTTAACCAAAAGCATATTTTGAGTCATCTGTTTACTTCAAACTGCATCCTCTTTTTCAAGGGAACTTATTGATCACACATTATTTTAGACCAATCTACTTCCCTTAAAAGTGGTGTATCTTTAGTGAAATCATAGTTTTCCATCCACTGTGCTCACACAATTGCTATAGAGAAGAGACAGAAAATGTCCCAAAGACTGACGCTAGTCTCCATTCATGATCACACGCCACCTTCACCATCACACACAAACATCTTCTGGGTATTTATAATCTTATTCTATTATGAACCATTGGTATAATGACTGTCTCTTGGTGTATGTTTGAGTGTTTGCGGGGGGCTGTTAGGATGTACAGTCCATGTAGAAAAACACCATCTGGCCCTCAATCCCTCAGTTATCCCCCTCCCCATATGACCGCTACCCCCACCCCAATACTCCATAAAACCCCTTCTCACATACACACACCCCAGTCTCATCTGTAGTGTTTTGACACTTGGATAAGACTCCACACTCTTTGATAAGCCCTGCCTCCTCTCTGGAAAACACTCTCCTCTACTACATGCTGAGAAAACAAGCCTCTCCTTCAGCTTTTTTCCTGCAGATCCTTCCCAATTCCCTTCCCTATTTTCTTTCCGAGAAGTAAAGAGAGTCACCTACCACTGTCCACATTAATACATCAGTCCCTATGGGATCTTGCTGAGTTTTTTTTTGTGACTAACGAAGCTCGACAGGACTGAATTTGAAGGGGCTTTTCTAGTCAATTCTACTAAAACTTACATTTTTGTGTAATTTTACATGGAAAATGTGTCATGTAGCTTTTAAGGAGATTTTCTGTGGTTACTTTAGTGATCACATTTATAGACCAGTACCTCGAATACTAAGGAACATGCCTGAGATATCACTAACTAGAGAAGTGAAACCTCACATGACAGTCTTCAAGTTTGACGACTGTCTTCCAATAGATTTATAGTCACCTTACCGGTTATTTTCTATGCTTTGTTTAAGTACAGACAGCCAATGTATGAAAACATTGTCAAAACTCGGTTGGTGAGAACACATTTCTGACTGTCTATCAGAGCCATCTTTATTAAAGGCATTGACACATGACCCAGTTCAGATGGATATTTCGGTCTGATGAGATTTTTTTTTTTTTTGTATCTAAGAATATATTTGGGTCTTTGTTATTTTAGCTTCCGCAGCAAAAGCCATAGTAGTGTTGTCTGTGGTTCAAATCACAATGAAGAGACTATATGAAGCGACAAACACATATCTGTGGATCTGTGGTCAGAACAGTTGGGTGGCCCACCATGAGAACATGAAAAGAATAGCACATCAGTTCTGGGCCTCAGTAAACTTGGCATGGTATAAATGGCACAAAAATGTATTGTGTTCTAATCCAGTTTGCAGCCATCATTAAAAGCATGTAAATGACAGCCAGACTTGTTTTATTTGCTCTGACAGATACGTCCGGTGTTTTCAAGGCCCGGGTCACAACTGTTTCACTAACTTGGGGCAGTTTGATACAATGACAGCGCAGAGGAATTTTCGTAAAGAAAATAGAAACTGTTGCAAAACAGATTTAAGCAAAGTCCTATTTGACTGTTGCAAACTAACATTAACTAACATTCTTGTATTAGGATTTAGGATGGGTGATACTTGTACCTGGCCAAATAAGCTTTGTTATTTTTTCTTGGCATTACATTAAAAATTATATTTTCCATACTATTACATGGCCATAGACCTCCCAGCCCTCTCTTCAAGTCTCTTACTTGTCCATTGTGAATCAATTTCATGCCTGACTTCCAGCTGTGTTATCTTAAATGTTCAAAGTTGGTCTGAATTAAACCGATTATGTAATCTGAAAGTTGGCTTTGTGAAAGCACCTACTCCCAGATCAATGTTTAGGGTAACTCAAGCCAAGCTTTTCAAATTATCATGTCTTTTTATTGCCTCCTTTATGGAACAATGCCAAAACGTGAACAAACGATGTATGTGAGTTTAATAGCTGCAGTTCGGTTTAGCCATTAATGCTATGAGTAGCTATTGGCACAAAGACTTACCTGGCTCTGCATCTTGCTCTGCTGTTTGAGGCGGAGGTTCTCTGGAGTGTCAGCCACACAGGTGAAGTTTGTCTTGGGGTAGTGTCTGTAAAATAAACACAAAATAACAGCACAGATTTACAGTAGACAATAAACACACAGGCAGATGCCAGCTTTTTACTCAGGCTCCCACTGTGACACTCAAGCCCAGACTAAGAGAAAAAACTGCATAACTCAAGCAGTGTGCAGTCTGTGGCCCCACAGTGGGGGCATTTGTTATTCAAGGTGGTCCTGAGGTTGAGTTAGGAGCCCCTGTTGACAAAAAGCATTTCAGTATAACCCACAATGCTGTGTCAGTGGGAGCCAAGGTAGTCTGAAAAAAGAGGAAGTGCAGACAGAAGCTGTGTGTGTGTGTGTGTGTGGGGGGGGGGGGGATGAGAGCCTCAAGGTTGCAGAGTTTTGGAGGCGAGCCATAGCAGGTGTGGAAAAATCTTTCCAAGCTTACAAAACACAGACACACACACACAGACACGGCCCTATGGGGGATAACAGGAAGAGGAACACAGCAACAGGGTCAAGCAGACAGTGGGTGAGCGTGAATGATGTCATGGGCCCCTTTCAGCAGAGCGTGAAGGCGAGTCTCTTCTCTGGACGGATTCTGGGAATTTTCTTGACAGCCGCAAACCCATAACCACCCGATCTCCTCCTGCTCAGGAGAAGAAGAAAAAAAAACTCTGCCTGGAACAAATATGACAGACATAAAAATACACAAGTAAGCATAAACATACAGCTTCTACGCAGACATGCACGCATGCATCAATCGTCGCACGCTTACATATCGATTGCCTGAAACGCTGTCAGTGGTTATTGCGTGCAAGAAATAAGTCAGTGTTTTTATACACTGGAGGCTTCTGTGCACAAGTAGCCTTCAGGTCCACAATTAATGGTGCCTGCCAGTTCAGTGTGGTCCTTAAGGCAGCAAAGACACATGGCTTAAATCCAGCAGAAGAGGAAGAGCCCTTACAGCTTATCCAACAGCTCATATGGACTGCAGTTCCCAGCATGCCTCAGGGTGCTGGGCAACCTCAAAAATCTTCAACCACTATCCGTGCCTCTGGGTAACCCATTTAGGCAATATGTTTACCGTTTCCTTGACAACGTGGTAAACAAACTATAAGAATTCGGCTTGATGCGATTATGGACGTAAAAAGAACTTTAACAAAAGGATTGTGGTTGGCGTATTTTACATAAAGTACTGTTATCAAAAGATATATGAGCCACTTTAAAGAAACTCCAAGAATAAATTCAAAGAGTAGGAAGCGGAACATGAACGTAGGATAAGAGCAGAAGTTGCACATCATCCCAGCTTGCAACCACACAAGCACATGCACGTTTGTGTGCACGCTCACTGGGATTTTACAACTGCTGAAACAGAAGCTATCTGCAACATTCAGATGTAGTGGTTACGTTACGTTAGCAGCTGAGGCAGGCGGCGAACAAGCTAATCAAACAATGCAAATGAAGCCATCTAATCACAAGAGAAATAAGGTGTTTTCCTACACAGACACGCCCTTATTTGTTCATCATATACAAGTGCAACCTGCTGGTCCATAACTGTTATATCTCAAATCAGTAAGTAACTGTTTGTTTGTTTATTTATTTCCGGTCTGGGCAGCTATGTCCTTTTACTCTCAATTACATTCCAAGAATATAGTTGCATCTGACGAATGCACATCCGTATGGAGAAAATCCCCAAATTTGTAAAAAACGAATTGTTTTACATTTTGCTAAATTCACTAACTGACTGCCAAACATTTTGCACTTAAACCCATTAAAGGAGTGTATGTCTGTTATATTTTGGGAAATGTCCTTTAAATCAAAGCTAGGCACTAATAATTTATGTTCATTTTTCTCTGGAGTTGGGCGTGTCTGGTTTGTGGTGGAACACACTTCCTTTCACAGAGCATCACTGTGCCTGAAAACCTGTACTCGTCTGAAGCTGAGGGTGTGTGTTCGAGCCCTCACAACCAGCGTCTGTGTTGTTAACAGCATTCCTGTCATCTTCAATGCGTCTTTAGAAACTGTCCTTGCACTTAAAGGTCAGTAAATTGCTACATAAACATACAACGGGGTTGCAGATATAAGCTTAGTGACTCAGTGGGATCTTGTAGTGTGTGTGTGTGTGTGTGTGTGTGTGTGTGTGTGTGTGTGTGTGTGTTTGAGGATATGAGTGAGTCACAACAACACTCATCTCTCTGTCAGGTTGTATAACAAGGTAATAAGTCGCAGACTGGAGTGGGTGACACATGCACAAACTCAGTTAGCCCTGTGAACGCTAAAGAGGGAGTGATCAAACTGGAGGGGAGGTACTGCTGGGGAGGAGGAGTGTGTGTGTGGGGGGGCACGCATGTGATATCACACACACACACACGCATACGCACGCCTACTGTGCAGAAGGAGAGGCCTGTTTGCATAGTGGAACCAGGAGATGTTGCGGCCCGCTTGACCCTGTGAGACCTGGAAAGGTTGCAATGCATCATTCAGCAGTAACATTGTACAGTAACATATCATCCAACTTACTCACAGAGGAGTGGGTAATTATAAAATCTGGACAGACGTCTCATCAAATACACACATCACAGTAGAGGAGTTGCAGTTGTTGGAGGCAGAAGTGATGGAGGAGAGCTAGTAGGCAGGGAGGTCTGCTGTACAATGACTGGCAGAATCCAACACAACCAAGCTCATATAGCAGAGGTAATTTGATATTTTACTGACTAATGGCCTTTGTGCTGCTGGTCAGCTTCTAACAAGTGCTTTCGCAGACTGCCGCACATATCACAAATGAGGAAGCAGCCTGAATAGACAAATGGCCTCAGACCATGATGCAAGATAAGTGTTAAATTGAAAATAACTGGCATTGTAAGTGATAACACTAAATCGAGACATTTGTGACAACATTGCATTGATGTTGAAATTAATTTCGGACTATCGGGCATTAAGGCTGCGTCCCCACCGACGGCTCCAGCAGTCTCCAGGGGAAATTAAGATTTTTTTCTGTCTACTTAACTCCTAAATCTCCCACAATTCCCCCCGTGACTCTAGCATCTAATCAGAGATGGGATTCTCAGAGAAGAGGTGGGTGGGAATAAAGTGAAAACAAACAACGCCTATATCAATTACTACAGGACAAATATAGAGGAGTAATGATAAAGTAGTTATCTCATGGAATAATAACAGAACATAGGCTGCATTCCTCTGCTGAAGCGGGACGCTCTTCCACTGATGATGTTTACTCCAACAAGGCTTGTTTTAAACAAACGGAAAGAGGCATAATAAACAGGCTGTGAAGGGCCCTGCTCCTGCTGGCGGCGGGAGTGGAGGGAACAGGGAAAAGAACAAGCCACTTGTCTTAGTCTGTCGAAACAAAGTGATAATGGGACGACACCTGCTGTAGGTGGTTAACACCTTGATGTGGAAAGACTGGAAGTTGGGTGAGGGTCACAGAAGTTGTGTTTCCATAAACAAACTTTGATTTGCATTTTGAAGTATGGCGTTACAACATTACAAAAGCTGTGTGGAAACTTCCATAAAACTTCATCAACTGCACAAAACAAATATACCTTACATAACTGATCAGCTGTTTCTGCTGCATTCCTTTGGCCTGCACACAGGTGTTTGCACTCATCATGGCTAATTGGACCAGGCCTTAATGATGGCACAATGCATTTAGCTGCTTCAGTTTCAATGACCAGAGGCCTGGATTACGAAGCAAGTTCAACATACGGGATATCTTTTCATCCTCTGTGACCGCGATCACGCTTAGCGGTCACACTACGCTGGTTATCAACCCAGGGTTTCCCCCATCAAGCCATGAGTGCGTTCACATAAAAAGGTCTGCAGCACATGATGAAGAGCGAACTATAATATCAGGTAAATACGAAGAAGTTAAAACATCATCCAGGTTAAAAGCCACACCGCTGCAGCTGCTGAATGCAGGAAACACAGCTGACAAGAATATTGCTGACTAGAAGTAGTGAACTAGTGAATAAGCAAATTAACGGCTTTATGTCACTGCTCCGTTATTAGTATTCCAATAAATGAATGTGTCGCTTAGATATATTCTTATGGTGCGTTTGAGAGTTTTGGCCTGATTCTTTCAGCTGCACCCACAGGTGTCAAACGGACTTGAGAGCAAATAAAAAAATAAATATCAAAATATAATTTAGCAGTAAATAGGCTTAAATTTATATCTTAAAAGTACAAGGATTTAATGCTCACCGAGCTCCACTTCTTTTCATTTGGTGATGACATTTTTTAAGAGAATTGAATGGTCAGTAGGCGGTGCTTTTGTACGAGTTGATCTATTAACTTGAACATAACCTGCTTCGGAGCAGGTTTGGCATGCAGCACAAGTTACCATGGCGATTTACCCCGAAATGAAGTGTACCACCGTTGTAGTACTGAAACTCCAGAGTTAAATCTGAAGTTATCTCGCTAACCCCAAATTAGCGTTCTGAGACACACAAATGTTGAAAAAAAAAACAGAAAACAGGCCTATTGCATGACTTTTCAAGCCAACATGTGCTCACGCTCATCTTGGTGCTGGGTGCACTCCAGAAACAGATCAACACATTTGTTTAACCTGGAAATGATTTGCATGTATGTAGGGTTTTTGCCTATCGGAGCCAGCAAGTAATGCTTTAAAAAGGGTTAATGATTCGAGGAAAATTAGGGAGAAAAACTGCTGGAGCTCCTGTCAAGTTTCAGTCAGTCACACCCCGTCAGTGCTTGGTGTTTGCTAGCTGCAAACATCTGTACACTGAGATGACGGACATTTTTATGGCAAATAAACAGAGAACGAAAACACTCAAGCAGCCAAATATTTGGACGAGTACAGCAAGACAAAAGTTTGCTATGTGTTTAGTCTGAAAGCATCTTTAGGCTAGCAGAGTAGAGATGAAACCTAGGTCCAGATATATGGAAAAGACAAGAAAAAAAGGGTTCCTTTCCAAGAAACAAGACATTTTCCACATGCGCAAAAAAATAAAGTGCCAAGTTATTTTACTCCAGACTTGGCACAAATGACTTGACCCTTAAATTAAGGAAGCCGAATCCCATAGAAAACAGCTGACCACAAGCTTGCATGTCGCTAAAGGAGTTTCCACTGGGGTTGAGCATGACAATGCTGGCATGACGTCTTGATTTATTTCTCTGGCAATAAAACAGCAGTTTGGGAAAAATGCAAAAGAGCTTGTCAGAACATGAAGCAACTCCTTCGCTCTGCATTCCCCTTCAGGACATGCACTCACCCACCAACTCTTTCTGTCTCTCTCTCTCTCTCTCTCACACACAAACACACACAGAAGTAGAAAATCATCATAAGTAATGGCAGAGGGAGATTCCCTGGATTCCTGATTAGCCTTTAGTGTGTGAATATGTGCGGAAGCGTGAGTGGACATGCTAGTTTTCAGTGCGTCTGCCTGTGTCACTGTAGAGGAACTTTAGGAATTTCCTTTGTTGATACCCCCTCCTCTTCCCCACTGAGGAGGAGGAGGGAGGGAGGCACTTTCCCACACCACATACAGGCATTTTCTCTGGGGTGGGAGAGGGGTGGAATAGTCACTGATAAACAGCAGAGGAGGGTGAGAGGGGCCTTAGTTGGATTTCAACATGAATATGCACACATTTAGAGTCCTATTTCCGTGTGTGGACAGATTAAACACTGCTGCCAGTGTCTTTTGAACCATTTGAGTATAAAAAAATTAAAAAAACATGACACATGCTCAATAATACACACAAAATGGCGATTTATGGACAACTTACGCATTGCAGTATGGTCTCTTCTCAAAGCCTTTGTAATTCTTCATGTTTAGAGTCATTTTGCAGACCTCGCAGCTGAAGCATCCTTTATGCCAGTACTGTCAGAAACAGAGAGACAGAGGAGACACACAATGTTGAAAAGGGAGACATTTGAGACACTTGTTTAACTTTACTTGGGATCCAAAAGGAGAGTGCCCCCCCCACACACACACAAAACACCCATACACCAACTAGCACCGGAAACCTAACTGAATAACCAAAGCCAGAACTACTTTCTATTCCCTTGAGGTTTCACAGGGACAGGAGCTAGACAGAAAGAATAGTGACTGTTAGGACTGTGTGAAAGTAAGTGAAGCAATGTGGAAACACAGTTTGTGCTGGCACTGAACCGTTAGAAAGAAACCAATATCCCCTTTTTCTAGCAAACTGTGTGGTTACTATTTAAAAGTAGACGTGGCTAGCTGCACTGGTGTTGGCGGCAAGGAGGAGCTGTGAAGACTGACTGACAGATATGGGAGTGCGTTTTAGCAGTCACATCTGGAGCCATCCATTTTTAGGGTTTTAAAACACTTTCATGGACTCTTTATCCTCATCATCATCATATTTAAACTATTACTCTAAATGCCTGGATATATAAATATGAAGATTTTTACATTATTTACTGAGATTGTGTCGATGATGAAACACCAGATTATGTTGAAAATCAAGCATTTTTCAAGGAGTATTTTGAATTCAAGCATATTTGTAACCATGCAAACATTAACGTTAACAAACCGTGAATTTTCACACTTTCACACTATAAGCTCACATAAATGTGGAAAATTGTCTGTTTTTGTTTCCTACACAACAACAGAGGCTTTTTCAGACTGTGCTGCGTCTGAAAGCCACCTTTTGACTCTCTTTCTGTGCATCTGCTCAACTCTGCAGGCCTGCATGTTTCTGTAGCTCCTCTATCCATCTTCATAAGAGGGCGTGCCTCCATCTCCCTCACCACGCTTTCTCCCTTACTCCCACCTCCTTTCCTTTTCTCTCCCGGCACTGGGCTGATCTGTGGCCTGAGGGTTCAGAGAGGGATCGAGGGAGGGCCAGAGAAAACTGGAAGGAAGGAGGAAACATGAAAGGAAGGAGCAAGAGGAATGGAACAAGACGGGTGGGGTGGGCAAGAGAAAGAGAGAAAATGCCAGAAAGTGAAGCAATGATCTGGCTTCTACTATCGTCAAGGGAAGGAAGGGAGGAGTGCAAAGACACGGAGAGAGAGAAAGAAAGAATGGAAGTGAAAGAAAGAGGGAGTCCTTCTTAACATGGCCTTGGGGCGCTCTGTCATCCCTCTCATTCTTCCTCCCACTCTTCATCACACACACACACACACACACGATTCTAAACAGAGGACAAAACTGCAGAAACACATCAAAGTACAACAACACTGTCTCACGTCGCACAATGCAAGTTTGATTCCACACAGTCTTCCTGGGATAGGAAGCATTACTGACAAGAAAATCTGTAATTTCCTTGCATGGTGTGATACAGTTTGATACCATAGCATGTGTTGCAGCACTGATACACAGCTGGCCATAAATCACCAGGACGTTGAGGTCTGCTGTCTGTGAAAGCTGCAGACGGACAGACATGTATGTATGTATGGAAACATGACCATCAACACAGCACAATGCTTCACTTTCAATTTCACTTCCTTCCTTGATGGAACAAGAATATGGCTTCAGGCTGGTTTTAAGAACAGTCCTGTCTCGTCTGTCCTGATGTAACGGACCACCCAGGGTGGTGTCGATGACAATGTGTGTGTTTGACATGGGTGTTTTGCTGTGGCCCAGCAGTATTGTACTGAGGCAAAAGAGGAGGCTCGCGGTGGAAACCGAGCCTGGGCTCTGTTTGGTGGAACACACCGGGCCATGTCTTCAAATGCAAACTCCTTATCCGACCAGAACCTAGTCAGGGCCTTTGGGAGACGCAGATGGACACATCGTGTTACTCTTTCCACTGCTCTCCCTCTTCTTTGTTCTGGCTAGTACTGCAATGGCAAATCCCTTTACAAACAACAGCATAGTGCAGGCAGATTCCATTTCCTCTAGCTTCAGCTGATTTGCAGCTGTGGTGGCTGCCATCTTTGCATGCATACCGTGCGGCTCATCTACTCCACGAGAATGATATTCTCCACCGTCTATTGTCATGCCCTTCTCATTTCCCCAAATCTGCAATAATCGTAAACAAGGATAAGCTAACACAGAGTTAGGTCCTAATAGAGAAGTGTGAATGCAAATGCTGTTGGGAGAAAGGTCAGTCTATCAGCTGAGCATGGACTTTGACACTCCTGTTTCCCCAGAATAAATATTGACCGTGGGTATACTCCAAAGAACAAGCCTGCTGAACTCAACTCTTAATAGCAAACTATTTCTAAGCCTCGCCCCACCTGCTAACCCACATCTGTAGGACAACCCTCATCACGCTCCCAACTTCATACGGATAACATGACCCTCTCAAGGGAACTTAAGGAAGAGGTCCTGTTCAAACTAGACTGCCTCTTGGATGAACCAACAACAAGCAGACAGCTCTAAACACAGGAGGGCGACACACTGGGATATGATTACTGGGACATTTATAGCTGGTGTGAATTTTAAAACTTAAATACATGAGTGACACATTAAAAAAGGACCATCCGGTGAACTGTATTCAGTATTAGGGCTGGGACGATACGCTCATCTCCTGATTCGATACTATCAGGATACTTGGGTGGAGATTCAATATGTATTGCGATTTGTTTGTTTTAACATTTGACAGACTAGACTGAATATCATAAGTCACTTTTACAAAAACAATGCACATCACATCAGGTAGTCTTTGTGTGTTTTATTTCATCATCATCATCATCATCATATACTGCATATAAAAGCATTAATATATATTATTCATACATTTCATGAATATATAATAATACTGATTCAGGAATCAAATAACTATTTGAAAAACTGATACTTAAGTGAATTAATTTCCCCCCGCCCCTATTCAGTATGCATTTAGCCACTGTAGGGATCTTCTCTAGCTGTAGGGCTGAACACACTTTTGTTTCCTGCTCAGCAGTGGTTGCAGTTTCCCACAGCTAAATTCAAATGTGCAAATGGAGGTGAAACATAATCACAAGTGGTCACTAGAGACACATTTGAGATGCATCCTAATGCCAGGCCACCCATCTCATGGGAACCCAGACACTATCATACAGTATCTTAGAATATATTAGGTCTGAGACTTATGATAAATGGATTAAGACAAATATATGCCCACATCAGGAAGGGACAAATGTGTTAGAGAGGCCATCCAGCAGTTAGCCTTGTCCAGCTCTAGGGTGCCAGGGCAGGATCTGGCAGTCAGCTGGAAAATTAGGACACTGCAGAGATGGAGCCCTAGAAATAAAACACCCATAAAAAAACAGCACTGTCTGCCTGCATCAGTGCAGCTCAGGGGCACGTGTGTGTGTGTGTGTGCGTGTGTGTGTGTGTGTGTGTGTGTGTGTGTGCACATGTGTGTCGTACTGTATGTAGGTTATATGTCTCAGTGCATGATGCATTTATGTCAGCAGGGATCCAAGGCCTCTAGTCAAGACAGTCAAAATGCTCAGTCAGCCTTGCAGCTCCCTCCTGGTGAGAACCAAATACATGTTGGCCTGGACAAAAACCCTGGAGCTATCTGGGAGGCCAAGACAACTTCAGGCACCATGTAAGAGGACACACACGGGGGAGGGGGGGGATGAGAGTCTGACCAGAAGCGTGCTCTCACATACTAACTACAGACAATTAAGTGACTGGCTTAAAGCATTAAAAGGCTGAGTGTTGTGCCTGTTGTGTAAACCCCTTCCTATGTTAGTATTAGTGTGTAATCTAAACTGGGCAGATCTGACACTTTGTTTGGTCCGCTAACCAAAGAAACACATTCACCAAACCATTGTAGTCATGTGGTTTTAACAGAAAGACTGGAAACATTGGTTGAGTACCTATAAGTGACTCATAAAGTGGACACATTTAGCAGAACGTGGCTGGTTGTATTTTTCTGCACTGATAAGATGAGAATTTCTGATAATATTTTATTTTTAGATGAAAAATAAATTAATCTATAGACCGTGTTAAAGAGATCTGTACATCTGTATCACTAAATTAAACATCAGAGGAATTTAGTGCCTTATAGCACTGAAGGACATCCCTTAGGACCCACATGAAATGTTTGGTCAAATCAGATGCAATTAACTTCTAAACAAAACCACTTTGTTTTGTGCTTCCAGGGGCTTATTAGGCCCTTTAGGTTGAAAGATGCTGTGATGTCTCTGACTATTTTAAACCAATAGTGGCTTAAAAAAAATAAATCAAAAACACCACCACACACATACACATAGTGGACCATAACAGCAGCTTACTGTGTGTGTGAGCGTGAAAGATTATTCTTGCCTAAAGACAAAGCGCCCACATCTGGCTGGTGCTAATAGAGGAAAGTCTAACTCATTAAAGCACGTTGGGTAATTATTAGCCTACCTGATGCCGTTCATTTTTACCCAAGCCACGGGCTTTGTTGCTGGCCAGCAGGCAGGCAGTGATTTGAACAGGCACACTATACAAGAGTACAGTATGCACTTAACACACTTCCCAAACCACTCCAGACTGTGATGTGCACTAACACATACACATACACACAGAGCAATGAGACATTAAAAAATAAACCCCGGCAGAATAGATGAGAGATGAGCATTGCAAAGAAATGCCAAAACACTTCTGCCTCATTATAAATCATTGGTATAAAAATTCACTTTACAAAATGTGCAATTACGGTACAGTTTTATATTGTATAAAATGTCTCTTTACTTCCTTTCTATGAATTGTATTTTAAGATAGCACAACAACTGAGCTGTAATAGATTGGGAAAGCAAACAGAAATAAATAAATGAATTACACTAGTTCCTATTTCTGATTAAAGGAGAAGTACCTGTCGGCTCACTGTGGACTCAACACCTCTGGTGATTTTGACTGTTATATGGGTTTGTGCATGCGAGTCATCGACTGGTGGTGGTGGTGGCTGGACAGCTTCCTCACCTCTTGTGGGATTTTGGAAAACAGGAATCAGCTTTTTAGAATAATCTGTCCAAACATAGGCCATGCGGTAAAAGAATTCCCCTAAAACTGGGGTCAAAGGAAACAAGTTCACGCTGGACCAAATGAGAGCAAACGCAGACAAATCCTTAAAATCAGAACTCCTGCACAAGACTGCTTGCACATTGACTATATTTGCATAAAACTGAAATATAAACCATAGGGAATTTACTGATGTAGCACAATGTACTATGAGCTAGAAAAAAGCTTTAATGGTTTCTAATAATACAAATTTGACTAAGCATGGGGTTCAGGATGTAAGCTCCTTCATGCAGTAAAGAATGTACAGAGCTGCACAACTTGAATACTGTACTCTACCGACCTTTAACCCCCCTTTTCTGGCTATTTCCTGGAATTGAGAAGCAGCCACATAATTGAGGCTCATATCTTAACCACAGAAACTGAATAACACAGCAACCAATACGTTAGCTAAAATCATAAAAATGGACTGCAACAGCCGACAACAAGTGTACAGAACTACAGTGTGTGAAGCAAATGGTGTATAAAATCTAATAATTACACACTTTTTTAATGCAAACTGTGTCTGAACGCAGTTCAATCGCTACTGAAAACGCATCTTTCAAAGTTTACATAGAATTTGTGAATATGTGGTCAAATTTCTTCCTGTAATTGACTAATATGTGAGCATAACTTCAGGGGGAAAAAACAAGATATCTTGGGAAAAAAAGTGATATTTCTTGACTGTCAGTTCTATAAAAGCTTTTCCCTGACATGCTGATATAAAGGAAAATCCCACACCCAGTTTGCTATTGTCCATCCATATTTCTTTTCTTTACCAACAGACGGCTTGGCTGTTAGTGAGACTTGGTGTCAATGCGAGAGAGAGAGAGAGAGAGAGAGAGAGAGATCATTTGCTGCATAAAAGCTCTCCCTGAAACAAGCAAATTAGGTCTTGCCTCAGAAGAACTCTTGCCAATACTGTGTATAAACACTTGGAAATGTTTTGACATTGCTAACATATTCAAGAGCCAAAACACATATTCAAGGGCCAGTAGCAATGTTTGTATTTCCTACTTAGTTTTTAAAGGATGAGCTGTCAGAACACACGAGTATCACATTATTTATAGACACTAAATTACTGTTCATTTATTACCTAGAAACCGGTTATGTCACTTTACAAGCTACTGCATAATGGCACGTAGGTCACAATGAAATATTAATAAATCTCCTGACAGGATGTAGGACACTATCTCTTCACCTGCAGGTAGGAACAGGCTGTAATTCAGACACACAATATGCAGACAGCATGGAGAGATAGTAAGTACTCAGACACTCCAGCAGACAAGTGTTTCAGTGAGAGATGAGCTTTAAGCTTTAACCACTCTGCACAGATCTCTCAATTTATCTTGAAAACACACATTTCCTGAGTGCTGAAAATGGCTACTAATCTTAAAGGGACACACATACAAATCATTTCAGTGCTCCCCCGGACATTGCACAGTCACTCAAATGTCACCACTTAAGGTTTGCATATATTAGGAACTGGTAAATGAAACAGCTGTATTACTTCCTTGTTACAATATTTATTGGCTGCAGTTCACCAGCTACCCTGAACTCAAGCTACCAAAAGAAAGAAAAGCTACATTGATAGATATGAGCCTGATACTTGAGCCAAATATGCAGCTCTAAACTCCTCACTATGATCAAGCGTTTTAAGTAATAGAAAGAAGCCAACCGTCATCAACAAGAGCCTCAACAAAAATTCACTTCCTGTCTTTACATGTGCTCGGCTGCCCGCTCCCTCTGCTGGGCCCAGCTCTCACAGACAAACAAGTCTCTGTGGCTCAGCCTCTCCAGAGGGATATTATAGACGCTGATTGTTAGGTAAAAAAAGGTATTCATCGCTGGCTCAGCATACCAATGCAGCGGTGGCTGAATCCTCGACTCCCCTGCCGTCACCTGAGCTAGCCTAGCACACAGAAAAAAATACCCAGCCAGTGTGGCCTCGTCTGCTTTAAACAAACTAGGAGTGCAGTGTGTGTGTGTGTGTGTGTGTGTGTGTGTGTGTGTGTGTGTGTGTGTGTGTGTGTGCAGAAGGTGGGAAGGTTGTTTTGGCGTGTCTGAAGGGGTGAGCGCTGATGCGGAATGGCAGCAAAGACAGACAGCAGGCTACTCTCCTGTGCTTGGTTCAGAGCAGGGAGTCGGCACAGCAGGCCTCTGACAGAGCACGTTTTCTGGGAGTGTCTGTCTGCAGGAATGCACTCTGCTACAGGCCAGATTTCAGAGCACATTCAGGCTGTACTTGTGGCAAATTTGGTTCTCATCAATACCGGCCTTCTAACATGATAGCATGACTCGTATTTATAGGGTTGTGCATGAAGAGGTGCTGAGGTAAATTAATTTCAGTCCGGAGCACTTTGGGAAAACATTAGTCATGGTGCATTCAGGAACACATCCATGCAGCGGGGCAGTAATTCATCCAATCAAGAGCTGATGTTACTTCAGATCATGTGCTTTGTGTGCTCTTTCCCCACCTTCCCCTCCTGTCAACCCCAACAGATAAGCAAGTCTCCACACAGATTGATTTTCAATAGCCATTCAGACGTCCATTAGACAAATTATCTACTTGCCCCAAGGCTTTGGTAAAAAATGGCTATGCCCATGCCAGACATTGCAGACCCCACCCACCTGGTAAATGAAGTATGTTACATGTATGTTTTATCTTGTTGCAAAGTTACAGTCTAAGTGAGTATACCAGCATTCAACAATCAACACATGATCATCTTTACCTCTTTAAAACTAAACAAGATGTGCTGCACTGTGTTCTCTCAAAGTGTTCCCATGTGAATTAGTGACCTCTGCAGAGTCACTGTGGGTAAAATTGATTAGATTACCACCTTGGCTGAGATTAGGCTCCTGCTTTTGACTGCAAACTAACAAGAGGTGGCTCGACTAATCATCCATGACTTGGATTAACCAGTGAATTAGACAGACGTGTCCAAAACCCGTCCACGCTGCCAGGGACAGTGGTGGACACGAAGAGCTTGGTCGTGGGACTATATAATTTAGGAACCAAGAAGCCCTGTGTCGTTTACTATTTGTAAAGTTATTCCCTCGACCATCGAGTGTATCTTTCTAGAAAACGTGAGAGACGTTTGCGACACGTTAGCAGTTGTCTTCAAAGCAGACAGGCCCCAACCAGCCTCGTCTGTCGGAAGCAGGGTGAGAGCCACTGGTTTTGGGCAAATCAATATCGTAGCCTTAAACCATTTGGTTTAAAATATATATTTACTCTGTTTTAAAACAGCACCCTATCCACACAGTGAAGTGAAATGTCGTTTCTGGCCCGCGCTGCTGTGCCATCGCCTTCCAGACATTAAGCTAGCTGTTAGCTTGCCTAAGCTAGCGAAATACCTGTCCTGTTGGGGTGTTTCAATTCATTCACAAAATTACGTCAAAGGTGTCATTTTAGGAGAGCAGAAATACGTGTAGTTGGGGCACGAAATGAGGAAGGTGTATTAAGATTGTTTTTTAAAAGAAGAATACAAAATGAGACTATTTTCTCATGTTCTTACCTTGTCCAGACAATTCACTTTTTCCGTGGGGTAAACGACTAGATTACATCTGCTACACAACGGATTCATGTTGGAGGAATGCTCTTCTAGCTAGTTAGCACGGAAACCGCCGACGATACTGGTTGTAGCTTTGTGCTGTCGAGTACTCACTTCAAAAACTAGCTATAGTGTACGATTATGATCTGTAGCAGACCAACACTAATCTAGTTGTATGTAGCAAATCCAGGAGGTTGTTGTTGTCGTTATAGCCGCACAGCTGGCTGTCAGTCCACTAACCAGACACGGATAGCGCGCTCCCGCTTCCCCCCGCTCTCCCTCCCTCCCTCGCTCGCTCGAGTGCGCGTGTCCGAGCAGAAGGGGAAGAAGCAGTGTGGGAGGTTCATTTATATTTTTTTAACTTGGAAGAAAGATTTGATCATTAATTCAGAGGAAGTTAAACACCCTAACGTACGCGTTTAACCGATACGCCACTACGTGTGTATTGATTGTAAATGAAGCAAGGCAATCTCAGTTTCGTGAATCTGTGAAGAAATCCAGGCCGATCCTTGTGCATGTTCAACATATCTGTCCTCGTCCCATCTGTGCTTGCATAGCGAACTCATGCGATCATCCTTATTGTTATAGGGGTTTATTTTTTTTGGGGGGGGGTATCTCAATCCAGTGATCCCAAATCACATTTTTACACATCTGCCACGTTCACTACATGTCCTACTTGATTTCCGCGTGGTACATTTGGTTAGGATGACATCTGCTGACAGAAGAGTTGTACTGTCTGTATCCCCTTCATTTTCTGTTAAGATTATTTCCGTGTGTGGCTGCAACGTTTTGTGATTTCTTTCGCACATTTTATGCACAGCATCCAATAACGCTGGATCTGACACACAAACACCAAAGTACTGGTTGGATCTGTGTAGTCTGTTCTTGCTAAACAAAAGGTGGAACTTAAAAAGAATCAACTTCACCATCAAACACAGCAGGAACTGAAACTAAAGCACGCCCAGATCTCTATTTTTTTGATGTAAAAGAGCATCGTTTATTATTTTTTCTAAGACTGTCAGCCTTGTGACTGCAAGTCAAATTAGATCGTTTTTTTAAAAGGGTGGAATGCAACCACCATTAATTCCAGCAGATATATATGATATATAATTATCAGAATCAGAATCAGAAATAATATATAATCTACCCAAACTACTGCAACATTTTCATCTTTTTTGCAATGGAGTCACGAGCATCTTAAAACAATCCTGTAAAAGTTGAACTGGCTTTAGAATGTACGTGTTTTGACAAATGTACTTGAATGTTTGTAGAAAACCATTCAATGCAAATATCTTGTTTATCCAACTTTCCATCCATCATTTCAACATGGTCCAGCTTCAACAATGCTGTCTTTTTCATGACCTTCTCCTTCCACTTCCGTGTAACCAGGTTGTTGCCTCTGAAACTTCAAGGAAGGCCAGTAGTTCTTGCGTCGCTAAAGAAAAACAATCAAGCACAGAAAAATGACATTTGCTGTGAACATGCAGTATGTAACTACAGCCTGGCTTGTTGTCAGGGCAGGTGTGGGACACATTCAGTGTGCTCACCTGGGTGAGGTAACGTGGCGATGCAGCAGTAGGATGGTAGTTGATGTAAAGAGCTACAAGTACCAGAGCAATAAGTAACACCAGTGCAGCTGCTATACCGGCTATCACTCCTGTGTTAGCCAACCCGTCGCTCTTGGTTGAAGAATCTGTCATCACATCTGTATTGAAGATGAAGCCTCATAATTATATCCCTTTATAAAGTGTAACCATAATGTCACTCACAAGTATTAACTCACCACTGCCAGTTTTAAATATATGCTGTTTGGTCTCATCTGAAAGAACACAGAAAGCAGTCGTTTCCATACTTGTTCCATGGCAGAATCTATTTTTAATAAACAACTAAATGTGACATCATGGTCAAACACTGCACACTGGCATACTGACACAAACAGCTCAGTCTCACCGTCACTTTTACAGCCTTTTTGTAGAGGAATCAAAGAGGTCACGTCCTCGATCTCAGGAGTGATAGAGGAATCAGTGGAGCTGTCGGCCCTGGAGTAATCCTCACAGGTCGCATGTTTGCTCTGCCCATATACAATATAACAGATGCATGAGTCTCAAAAATTGCATTATTTAGATCAAATGTGACCTGATATTGATGTTCCACAATACCTCTTCTGAACAGGCATAGTCCAACCATTCTTGTCTGTGTCTATCCATGCCATCCGAACACCTGAAACACACAAGATGTATATTTAAAAGGGTTCAAACTGCACTACATCAACATTTGGGCTAGCGTAATGTCCCCCTCACCTCTGGAGTACATTGCACCAGCTGCAACCATAGGTTTGGTTGGATGAGAGGCAGCGCTCACAGCTGTCATGTTGCAGGCAGGCTGAAGAGAGGGACGAAGCAAGAAAACATACTGTTGGAGCATTGATGCAGTCTCATATCTTGAATAGTTCAAATGTATCCTGTAATGTCTTCCCATTAATGAAGACAGATAGGGATCACTTACTAGGCAGTGCAGTGAACTCAACAGCAGAGTATTGGGTGATCTTTGCAGTGTCTATCTTAACTCGATGGTACTCATAAATCGTCTGCCGTTGGGCATCTGTGTCAGAGATTACAGGGTTAAATACCTGAAGGTTTGTGCAAGACTTTCTGAAGACTCATTGTCTTTTGGTGGAGGACAAAACATAAGTGGACAGGCGTCAACATTATTGCTGACCTGGTGATTGAGAAGAAGGTGAGGTTACCATGAAGGCATCAGACAAACCGACCTTCACTGGATGCTCAGCAGAGCTGATCACATCTAACGACAGTGGTATCTGATAAACACCCAATAAAAAGAGGAATCACTGAATGCTATGAGGAAGAGAGAAGCTTTGAGAGGCTACTAAGAGCAGAGGTATATCTCACATCTCGGTAGCTGAACGTGATGTTTCCTGTTTTGTAAAGTGCAGCTTGAAATGTAAACACTCCTTCTGACTCTTTTCCTGGGAGTCTGACGCGCTCCCACTGGACCACAAACACCTCGCCTGAACACAGTGAATATCAGACAAGTAATAAGACAACGTGAGAAACGAAGACATGTCCAAATATCAGGAGGGATCCTACCATTATCTAGGTATTGCACAGTGGATTCTTTGGAGTAGCTGGGGTCAAAATTAGCCATTAGAGGGGCAATGTACTGTGTTGTTGTCAGCATACGGTGAGTAATGTCCCCTGTGAAGATAAACCCTGAAAAACAGCCAGATGGAAAAATATGTAAGACTTAAGTATGACTTGTTATTTTGCTAAAACACTTGCTGCTCTGAACATATGCGGGAAAGGTCACTTTGACATCTGTTATAAAATCAAACAGTACCTCCTGTTGCTATGGTAATCTGCCTCAGGTAATGTCCGTAAAAAGGAAAGTCAAATGAAAGGGCCACCCTCTGCAAACGAGAGTAGATAAAAAAAGACAGAAAGAGATTTAAATATACATTTATTTTCATGTAAACTACATTACTCTCATTTTGAGGGTATGTTTTGAGTTGCTCTTCTGCAGTGTCAATCATCCTAATCAGCTCAGTCATCAGTCCGAAAGCCTTTTGATCTTCATTTAATGTATTTTAACAAATAAAGGACGGCGTTAAGACTAGATGAGGGGGCACCCGGATTTGAACCGGGGACCTCTTGATCTGCAGTCAAATGCTCTACCACTGAGCTATACCCCCCTGGCCTGACCACACAGTCACATTACATTATAGTTTGTAGAGGGATGGGCATTGCACACTGGCAGGCTCTGCCTCGCCTTATACAAGCAGCCTATCCGTCATAAACCTTTTACTCAGCGTGCAGTCTGATGTAACTATTTTGCAATGATCTCGTTATAACAGACACAACTTGGCTGTGTTGGAGCGGGTCATTGAGGTTACCGGGTGTGAACTTCTCAAAACAACTATTCAGCTAAATAACACCATGATTCATTCTCAAAATCCACATTATCAGTCTCAAGATCAATAGGGCAAATGGGAAAACTGACCCTACTGTAACTAATGATTACCCTTGAGTGCAGCTTTAGCTGTATCATAATATACCAAAGACACCTGTCTTTTGATTTTCCAAACTGCAAGCACATTTTTCTTCTCAGCTTCGTCCATTTATAATTTGATGTAAGAACTGTTGCTTCTCCAACTGCGCAACCTGGTCTGGATTTGAAATCTTAAACACTTTCCCTCTATAATGATTACAGTTATTTACTATACGTCTTCAATAAGACGTGGCCTGGTAAATTACAACATCAATTCAATTTTCTATGAACAACTCACAAACATTTTTTGAAAGTGTGTGTATTTGTTGGTGTGTGAAACTCACGACAGCCTGTTTGTATGAATTTGACAGAATGCCATGGACTCTAACTTGGCCATGCCGGACATCACTCATGTCTACCCATAATTCCTCTGTGCGCTGGTCTTCTGGGCCAAAGCTATGCCATGTGTAATACTTGCCAGAGTCCTCCTTCCAGACAGAAAAACACAGAGGTTGTAAAGGTGCAACTGTGTTCAGAGAGGGTGTCACACAAGCATCAGGAGTTCACCAGTCTGCACATGGTTAAATCACATGCTGTCATTTACTGTTCTTCTCCAAGTGAGTGGAAACAAGAAAATTCTTCTTTCCAAAAGAGGGCAGTGTTTAACGCCAACTAAAACAAATAGAACATGTCAAAAGCCAAAAACATAATAAATGCCACAAGCCATTACAGTCATAGGAAACACTGTGGTGCAGCACTCACCACTGCACGTGACATGTTGTCTGGCAGCGTGTCGATTGTTAGTCCTCCACCCAGGACCGCCCTGCTTATCCTAGCATGGCCTGAAGATGACTTCTGGGCTCGGTGAGGATGACTGTCACCTCCAGTTGACTCTTCATGCCCCTGTGAGATCACACTGTACCAATTGTCTGTCCAAAATAATGAATATCAAGTTAGCATGTTCTCCTGGTCCTTATGGGATGTGATCATATAAGCACTTCATCTATGTCAACTGGTGCATTTCAAATTCTGAACCTACTGATTCCCATTTCAGTAATAAAAGAAGAGAACGCACCACAGCTTGTTTTTCTTTACCTTGGCAGAGGTACCACACAGTGTCGGGAAACATTTCAGATGCCAGCTGTATTTACACTCTTAAGAATGATGTTTACAGTTGTGGCTCAGTGTTCAGCCACTCAGCCAAATTAGAAATTAGCTTTTTAAATTGTTAGTCTTAGCCTTGTCAGTTAAAGTCATTGTTGAGCAAAAACAAAAACAATACAGTAACATGTAGTGATACCCGGAAGGAGCTGTCAAACCCTACAAACAATGTAAACCATATTTTGTAAGCAAACTGGGGTAGGTAGGCTTTGTTTTAAAGTTTTGGGTGTTTTAATTGATGACTTGTCTTTCTTTTAAGCCAAATATTCAAAGCCACATATTTCTAGTGGATGTTAGGAGTTTATTTTAGTGTAGCGCCACACTGTGATTTTCTATTGAGTGTGGAAAATGCATGTCTGCTGGTACATTTATATGGAGACATGGAGGGACATCTTGGTCCTTGTACAACCTCAGTCAATGATATACTTGGAGCCATACAGGGGAAACATTTTTGACTGAACTCCCAAGGTTCATTTCTGTTGATGGTATACAAAGCACTGGCATTGTAGGAGTTTTTTGTGTGGTATAGTCTCCAGAAATGTCAGTTTAAATCAGATTGATAATTAATCCATTAAATGTTTGATTATTAAATGTTTTCCTTGTTGTTTTGGGAGAATCTAAGTATGCTGATGCTGGAAATGTTTTAATATGCCGTACACTTCATTTTGAACAAACTTGCAGTGTTGTCTTGTGTAAAATATTATGATCAAAGAATACATGATTCATAAATTATTTGGGAAGACTGGAATTTCAGCAAAAATCTTTGTGGCTTCCACAAAATAATTCAGCTACACGCTGTGTTACAAATGGAAACTATTTTGCTTTTAGAGGAAGTTTTTAAAACAGAATTTACAGAAGGGTTGAAAAATATCCAATTATACTTTCAACAAGCTATAGTTAAAGTTTGTGTGTTCGCGTAAACGACTTCATAATGAGACACAAATGTATAATATATATTTGGCAATAACTATTTATTGTTTTAAAGGTTAACAGAAAAAGGCATGAAAAAATTAGGTGACCTTATTTTGGAGATATTTCAAATGAAACAACATTCATGACCCCCACATTTCTGGCAGCTTGTTTAATATACATTTCCAGGTTGTCAAGGAAACATCATATAATACATTTAGAGAGTGGATTTTGCCAGATACAACAACCCCAGGGCTAACCTTTTCTATCCATCTATCTATCGTCTTTTTGGAACATTACGGTGATTGGTTGGTAATTGCGACTTTTTAACGTACATTACGAGACACCGCGGTGACGTCACGCTGCAACAGCCTTTATATACCCCACGACAGCGCTCTTCTTTCGCGGGGTGTCTCATCTAACCCTAAATCAGGGCGGCCTCCTGTCCTTAACGTTTGCTGTTTTTTATTTTTGGCTTTCAGCAAACGACAGGAGGTTTTTGAAGTAGCGCTGGAAACGAACATAAAAAAGCCAAGAGAAATCACTCCGTCGTGTTCAGTTTCCCGTCCGGAAACACCGTGAATGTCCTGCCGTGGTCAGCTTGGCTGCCGCGAAGAGTTGGTCTCTGCTGCTCCGGTGTTTTCATGTCGGGCCTGTTGGCAACTGAGCAGACTAAAACTGAGTAGGGTGACACCTACCAGATCTCCAAGTGGTCCGGTTAGGTATCCCAGGCTCAAACACCTGTTAACCCATGATTTAACCGTGTCAATCTTAACTGTTGTGTCCGAAGTTGTTAGCTTGCTTGCTCCCTAAATCATGCTAACGCCAGCTAAAGCTAACAGCCAACGGTGGCCGCACCGGTCCGCCCCGCCCCCTCAACTGTAGGCACATGTCTGCGTTTAAACCATAGTTTCTACAAGTTTAAACCAAGCAAACAAGTAAAGAGTTAGTGAGTGGACACATAGACCCTCAAGTCGCTGAAATCTTGGTATGTAAAATGAAATAATTTGGCATTTTAAAGTTAAATGTGTTACTTTCTTTTGCAGTACAAAGTTTAATCCAATCGGGGGATGTGATTTCGGATAAATCCGGAATTCTGGATTATCCGACCTGAAAATGTGACCCACACAAATCATGCAGATCCGCAAAAAAAAAAATCTAATCTACCAGAAACTCGCCCCGACCCTGTTTCGGCACGTATTATTCAGGCTGAAATAGGTTACGCATTGTAACCCCCATTCTATGAGCGTGGGTCTTAAATTACTCTTGTTTGGTGCTTGCAGCTGTTGTAGTGCAGTTCATGCAAGCTAATGAGTATGTATGGCTTCATATTTGGCTGATTGAGTGAAAGTAAAAAAAGGAAAATTACTAGCTAGTGTTTGCTTATGTGTTGAGTTAATAAGCTAGTTAACGTAGCCAGCTGTCAGCTGGTGCTAGTCTAGAGACACGCAGCACTTGGTTGTATGATTGCTTTTCAAGTGATGTTAATCCTTATGATTACTGTGAATAACCACACTTGGATATTAACTTGATTTAAAGTGTTTACATGATTTGTAATAATGTCATTTTCCCAATAATCCGGGGTTTACATCAGTTAATTGGATGGTCTTTAATTGTCCTGCTTTTTTGTGCATTACAAATCACATGCCTAAGTCATGCTCTATTCAGCTCTACTTCTGTAACTCAATTTTAATTTGACATCTGCACTGGAAGTTTAAAAAGTATTTTTAAACATGATCAGTGCCATGTTCTTCAACTAAGCCAAAACCACCTGACTCCTTACCGTACACATCTGATTCATATTAACTGTAATGACATGCTAACTCCCATGCAGTGCATTAATGTTGTGGCTGAGGGTCAAGATCATGTCTTAAAATATGCCAACAACAATTTGCATGTGAAATGTCTGCGTGACCGTGCACGCGTAATGCACAAGAGTAAAACATCTCAGACTGAGTGAAGATGTGGCGAGTGTAAAGACATTTAAAGTGTGTGGGTGCACAGTCAATAAAATGTTTGTGATAAAGCCAGATCTTGAGGTTTGCAAAACCTCATGAGTTTGAAATAACTTTCAGGGGGGGACCAGGGTGTAGCTCACTGGGGTATAAACTATGGTATGACGATAAAAGTGAACTCCACCATCAACCAAACCCACATCATAATACAAGTTCTCTCCTGTATTGGTCTCAAAATGGACATGAAAAGACACCATGCTTATTTTTCAAGTGTTGGACCACACTGACCTTGAATTGGGCCGCTAAAGGGAATGCTTCAAAGTCAGCCATTTTCTACATGTTTTCAAACCTGAAACAGAGAACTTCCTTCCATGCAGACAAGTCTCCCACTTCCTTTCCTACTTTTATTATCTCATGTTAATGAGAAAATGAAGAGACGACAACTTAATCCTTCTTTACAGTTTACGGCAGAGAACCTCGGCTCAATTCGTGGCGTTTGTCTTCAAATCAAAAAACTAATCAACCAAAAACACACTTAAGACTATAAAATATGACACAATTAGTTTCTAAACAAGTTCTTACGGGTACCAGCACCCAGTGCAGCTCCTCTTATGCCAGTGAAATTGGTTTGATGCCTGTGTTTCTGTCCTGAGTGGGAGGGTAACACAGGCCTGTGGGTCCCTCAGCTACACCCTGTGCCAAACCCCCAGAGTTCAGACTGTGTGGGACGTTGGCTGACGAGGCCTGCTTTAAACATCACTCTGCATTCACACAATTATAATACTGATGTCTTTCACAGCCATCACAACTACAATGTGTCATTTAACAAGTTTCTGACGTGACAACACAAATGTCTTGACCTCATAGGCCCTTATTGTATTCAGTGTTTCTCTCCACCCTTTGATTCACAAGTGGTGCGTCAATGCATTTGTGGCAGCTCATACATTAAACCTAGATGTGTGATTGTTGAGCACTGGATCCGCCCTGTTATGGCATCTATGAGGTAAGAGAAGGAATGGTGTGCGAGCAGTTGTTGAGGTCTGCAGTGCAGCAGCAGATAAACACATTCTGGTTTATACAAGTTGGGAGGGGTGCAGACGCTAAATATGAAGTTGGGGCTATTATATCTACTCAGGCCTTCGGCCTCACAGCCAGTAGTATAGAAATCACTGGCAGATAACTAAAACAGTGAGATGGGAGTCATATTGTCTTGGCTGTCCAGGAGAAACTGATGAAAACGCTCCCCACTCATCCATTTCCATGTGAAATACTCACTATGCCCTGCTCCTACTGCAGAATAGTACATTAAACTCATTTTGAATGCATCTGAGATATATATTGAAAGTAATAACGTTATGTGAAAAATGAGAAGTATCAGTCATTACAATTGTGATTAGATAATTAAAAGTTTGAGGTTTTCATATAAAATACATATATAAAAAGTTTCTATATGGTCCTTGCAGTGATCATTGATTTAATGCTTGTCCTATCTTGTCATACATTCTTGTGTATATGATTAAATAAAGGTTTGAGGCAATGAGAGCAGCACTGAGGCAAAGTGTGACAAGTACATATACAAGACGTTGAATGGTAAAACAAGAACCACTGTAGTGGTCAAATGTATAGTCAATGAAAGGGCAGACGTTTTGGACAGAAAGCGGACCTCTGCCCACTCTGTCAGGAGCTACCAAACCGAGACATTTAGTGGTCTGAGAGAACACACCCTTTCCTGCGCGGGCTGGAGGAGTTGGCATGTGTTCCTCAACATCGACCACAATAAATCTGTATAGTTCATTTCGAGGCGTGTGGTTGAATTGCAGATTCCACTGAATAGGTTTCATCACATAATGAAGCCTCGTTGGTCTCTGAGTTTCGAAGATATCTATTTGAGAAAAGAAATGTGCATATTTATCTGAACCCTCAACTCCGTTATTAAAAACTTGGGAAGCTGATAAGATGGCACATCTCTTAGTCTGTATTTTGGCTAGTAAATGATCTACAACATTTAGTAGTACAGCTTTGAGAGAAGCCTTCTTTAATAAATAACACCCAGGAGTCTTAAAAATGACAGGTTTAATTATAACATACCTAAGAGAGTGCAACAAAGTTACATTTCACAATAAAACTAACTAGCTTAGACAAGAGTTTTGTTAAGAGAACCCGACTGACTCACTTCTCTTGTGTTATGGTGAAACCAAATCTCTGCATGGAAGATGTAAAAGTATTGTTTTGTGCTTTTCGTTGTCCGATAAGAGAAATTAATGAAAGGTGCTGAGTTCGGGCCAAAACCGTTTCCCATAGGTTGTTCCAAATTCAAAGAACAAGTTGCTCAGCTTTTGGCAGATGAATGTTTTTTTTCTTGCCATTTTATTTTTCCTAAAACTCAAGCATGTTTTGCTATGACTGATCTGGGATCCACAGTCAATAACATCCTATCTATGATCCAATCTCACAAAACAATCCCTTCCACTCTTCCACTCTATGCTTAGCTCCAACATGTCTGGATCAGCTTCAGGCCGTTTGTTAAGCAAACCTCCCAGCAGGAAAGGAGACAAGGGGCCAAACACTGAGGTCACTGCTGGGTACACAATTCCTCTTAAGAAGGAATCAGTCTTGTGGGCTCTTGTTTTTACAGTCTGGTTCAGGTGGTGCAGAACGCTCTCCCTGGGTACAAGTCCTTTATAAAAACGGAGCCGTATGTAATGTTGAGTGACACGGCCAATAAGAGCAAATTAGGTGCAGAAGGAGGGTATGCTGGGTCAGCTGACCCCTTATGTAGCGTGCACATATCTGAGCCCCTCCTGCACAGTAATCTGTGATGCCGTTTCATCTGCAACACATTCCCCGATGCAGAAGAACTCTCTTGAACTCATGAGGCGTTCTGGATGATTTGACTTGATGCTGTGATGCTTTTTTAATTAAATGAAAAAGAAAATGTGGGAGAGGACTTTGTAGAGAGTGACCAGTCAAATTCCTCAGAGTTAGAAATAAATGAACACGAATGTCCCAAATACACCTCCTACATATCAATGTGCACCCCTCCTCCGCCCAAAACTTACACTATATTACAAAATACATGGTAACTGATAAATCTGTCCACTTTCCAACAGCTCAAAAGTCTCCTTCATTTTTTTGGGCCAGTCTAGCTGGCAAGCAGAAAAACAAGAAAAACAAAGTCTATATCTAATTTTAAACCTGAGACAGGCTGTTTGTGGGTTGTTGTTTAGACGCAGTCGCATGCTTGTGGAATGGGGTATTTTTATTGTGCACTTTATTGTAAAGTAGGTCATTCACTTTTGTGCATAAAATGAAAAGGGCATGGCATGTCCATTTGCTGCTCCATAAAGAGTTCTACTGAAGTTCTGTGGTTTATTGTGAGTTAAAATAGCAACAGTAGCACACACGATATAAAAGCAATTATAAATAAGAATGTTAACTATTTCTTTAACTCAAGAACAAATGACTGTGACAACTATTCCAAAAAACATTTGCATGCACAGATTTTAAAAAGTGGAGAAGACTTGCTGCACCTGTAAGCTCAAGCATCCGTGTGACTGTAAAGACCAGACGGGAGGCAGCGTGCACACGTGGAAAGGTTAAAGCAATGACGACGGAGGGAAAATACATACAACTCACCTGTTTGCTGTTGAGCCCAAACTTTTGCCAGCTCTGTTTGGGAGAGACAGAGGATGAGCACCACCAAGCTGAAACACATGTTTGGCAGCGAAAGACAAAAAGGAAAAAACAGCTTTGTCTCAGTTCCCCTCTTCTTCTTCTTCTTGCTCCTTTTCTTCTCTTTGCTTTTCTCTGAATCTCACTTCCACCCGACACTTTCTTCCTCCCTCCGAATCTCACTCTCCCCACACGCCACCCTGTTTCTAACTACACCCTTTCTCTCCTCCTCGGTGCTGTTCGTCCGTTGCCTTGGTGATTGCAAAAGACACAAGGATCAGCTGATGAGGTCTGGAGCAGAAAGTCTCTCATCTGCACACTTTAAACACCTGAACATTGAATCCTTTCTTTCTGATTTCTAAACCTATACACTGTATTCCCTTGTTTGGGATTCCAGTGTAATTCCCTGGAATCACAGCTAACCTCTCCCATCATTCAGAGTGATAAAAGTATAAATAGGACCATCGGCTGGAGGTTCACCGTCAGCAGAGTGGATGGCGCCTCCCTCTGTCCAAACCAGCTGCGAGGTCAGTCAGAAATCGGACATCTGAGGTTAGACATGGTGGCCATGATGCTAACAATGCCAGGCCTAAAATCAGTGCTACTTATATTACACATACCATGTCAAGTCTGTTTATGACTCCTCAGAACACCGTGTCTCTATTCTAACAACATCCTTTTGTGGGCCGCGTGAGAAAGAAAGTGGCAGCTGAGCGTTTATTGGATTCACAGCTGGAACGGCGATCAGTACCCTGTCCTGTAATGCAGACCATAAACACAGCATACAGTGTGCACAGCAGCACAGAGAGGTTGTGCTGACTTTAAACAAACAAACAAATAAATGCACAGAGGTTGGAACAAATACTAAATAATATATTAATATTAATAATATACTTACTGAGACTGGTGAGGTGACTGTAGATACATCTACAGGAATCACAAAGGAAGCCAGGTGGAGAAGGAGAAGCAACATGAATAATGTGCCAGAAAGGGACTGCAACTTAAAATGAAGAGGAGACCATTTTGTGTGAAATCACTGTATATTGTTTAATAAATAATTGTTGAATGACAACGTTATAGATTCACATTTCTTGAAGTGTATCTTAAAACAATACTGACATGGACTCGTTTTATTTTGGTTGAGAAGACTGAAGAGACTCCTCCCTAAATTATTTTCAGTGTATTGACTCAGGGACAAACTCCACAGTTTCTTCTTTCTTCTGTGTAAAAATGACTTTTAAAGTTCAGTTCAAGCTAATATGTGAAATTCGAAAGTATTTTCATTATGCAACCTCCTATTTATGTTTCCATTTTTGCAAAGAACGAGGACTGTGGATCACTAACACTGAAATTGCTTAAGTGGGAATTTCTTACATTGCAATGTAAATTGGATAAAATGTGAATCCTTTAACAACAAAACAAGTTGCTCAACAAAAGGATCATAGTTCAGAAGCAGAATTTATTGTAGATAATATTTTAACATCTCATTCTCACATTCCAATTGATGTGTGTGATCTGTTGGTGCCAGTATCAAACATACAAAGAGAATATGCCAAAGAAGCTTCACAATCGGAAATCATCAAATGTGTGCGCTCTAGATCAGCTAAACTGTCAAACTACAAAAAAAAAACATCCCTGAGAATTTAGACAGTGGTACATGAAGGCAGAAACCTTTATCTCAAACTCCTGGAAAGGTTAGATGAAACTATTTGAATTACCAAAAGCCAGAGAAGGCCAGGCCTTAGTGTCAACATCCAGAAGGTACATCTCCTCAGCTGGAACATGTTAAGTGGATTAGCCCGTCTGGGAGCAGCAGGAGTGACTCTTACATGCTGCAGTACTGTGTATATATTGCTCTCGTACCTTATATATTTACATTTATTGCGTATTCAATGGATACTGCTGCCACATAACCATAATGGTTCTTTGAGTAGTGTTAACCGTGTATGTGGTCACTGAGATGGTTATATTAAGTTCTCTGCTGTAGAATTACTACAGTCTGACCTGTATTTTAGGCCTGCTTAGTATTTGTATCATCCTTGTGATGTGTCACAGTACTTGTGTTGGCTGTTTTGCTCTATGAACAGATAAAGAAAATGGCAAATCAAGAAACATCAGGCAGCCCTCATTTACACAATAATAGTAAATGTCATTATGGCTCTCCCCAAAGAGACACATCTAACAGGGAACCTTGAGAAAATGTTAATTAAATTTATAGATGAATTACTTTCCAACTGTAACATACTTAACTACAAGTAAAGGTCCTACATTCAAAGACTTATTAAGTACATAAGCATGTTCAGCTGAATGTAGGCTACTTTACTCCCTGGTTATTTTATGTCAACATTGCAAGTAAGTAGACCTGCATATTATTGTAACCATGACAACGAGGTCCAAAGACTTAGTTAGTTAAGACTTAGATAGTAGCCATTTTAACCCAAGCCACGATATTTCCACAGACATAACCAAGTCGTTTTTGTGTTTTAACCTAACCAAACCTTAACCACAGTGTTGTCACGCCATAAAACAACCATACACAGATCAAAGACGTATAAATAATATATAATTTCTACAGCGACCATAGAGGTAACAGTTTTGGAAGGCGCAGACAAATGATGTCATATGGTCGTTGAAGAGGGCGCGTTAACAAATGTTGGCTAATTTCTCCCCCTAGTGGTCAAAACAATCTCGTGCCTGTTAAAATACCTGTTAGAAACTGCGACTGTCGACAAAATCAAATTGCGTTTGGCTAAAAACAAATACAACAATTTACATAATCAATACACATCTGGATCGTAGTTTGCTCATGATAAATTACAACCACAGCGCTTGAGCCGATCGAAAGGGGGTATAGCTCAGTGGTAGAGCATTTGACTGCAGATCAAGAGGTCTCCGGTTCAAATCCGGATGCCCCCTGTTTTGATTTTGTTCGCTTTTGTTTTCGCGACATCTACCTTCCTGAGAATTAAGCAGGCCCTTTCAGAGCCATATAAAATCGTGTTAGTTACTTCCATGAGCAATTTTTTTGTTCAGATAAGAGAACACTACTGCGTAGACTTAGGCTCCACCATCAAATGACACAAAGGCAGATTTATGTACTAGCATAGTATATTATGCTACTAGTATAAAAAACGATGCAGTGTTTCCAAAACTGCTGTTATGAATATGAGTACAATAAACACCTATTATTGTAATTACTATCAGTACAGGTATAAGCCACCCTTGAATTGTAGTCTATGCTGTGCATCACTTGTTGAAGCAAAGCATATTAAAGCTGCAGGATAGACAACACACCCACTGCATATTTGCAATGATAATATTTATTAAGAAATTACTCAATACATATACAATAAATATATTCTTCTTATATATTACTCATAGTTCTTAGCAGCAAGCTCATTTTCCTATTCAGGAAATTGCTATAACATACAGTAAATTGTTCAAGAGCTTTGTTTTTTTGTTGTTTTAAATGAATGCTAAACATATTTAGGTCTAACAAAAGGGTCCAGTTGTTCACTGGCATAAAATATAGTTTCATACATCAGAGGTAAACTTGTATCACAACAGTGCAGAGTTTCTGAGTAAGAGAGGCCACAATATGGGCTTACAGTTTCTTGTCAGTTATTGTGTAAAAGTCTTCCATGGCAGAGGATTAACACTAGGTGGGTACATAACTCACTTTGTGATAGACAAGCTGTTTGTAACAAGTGAGGCAATGATTTGGGTTGCAGCGGAAGTAGTTGAGATAAATCAAGAAAGTAATCAGTGACAGAAATCACCAATCAAAGGTCAAAATGAGATCACGATTGTCACTCTCCAGGAGAAAGGGAACTAGATAAGCCCACTGAAATTGAAATATGAGAAAAAACACTTTACCTGTAAAAGATATGCTTTAGTGTTATAAATTATCATCTGTGATCAACCTGCCTCATGCTTTCCATATGTCTTATTGTTCAAGTGTAGTTTTACATATTTGGCACAAATTGTTCTAGTAATACATGAATGATAGTTTAGTTACCACTTTGCTTTGAAATTCAAGTGAGTAAGCTGTTGTCGTGCTGTGAAATGAAAGAATGCCTATATTAGACCACAGTGGAATTTTACTGGTCAGGTGGAGTATCTAGGTGTCACTCAAGGAAACTGCCCATTAAACACCTTTTAGCTGTGCACATCTTCATAACTGGACTGGCCAGTTAACCAGATTATCAGAATATAATCAAACCACCAAGCGCTTTGAGAACAGCACAAGAATCATCACCCAGAGTCTGAATTTTCTGATTTTTGGTGTACGTTAACCAACTCTTAAGATCATCCAGCTTTCTCTGTTGTTCATCCACCCTGAGGCTCAGCTGACTCTCACACAGCTGGGTGGGACACACTGTAGGTGTGGCGAGGCAGGCTCTACCACAGACGCCATGTTCACAGGACTTTGCCCAAAAACACAGTTAATGACCCCGACACGGTGGCGTGTTGCAGTGCCTTTGAGGTTGGCTCAGTTTGAGGAAGTTTGATCCACTGGAGGTGAGTTTCTAGTTTGCCACAACTTTAGATTTCATCCAGTCCAGACTGGCAGGTAGACTGGAAGAGAGTGACAAGACGTAAGATGTTTATCCAGCAGAGGAGGGCGAGTCAGAGTGAGCGTGAGGTGTGTTAGACTCACCCCTCTCCTGTCAGGGCGCAGCAGGCCTGGACATGCCAGGAGTGTGTTGTGATGGAGTCCAGTGTGAGGCACTGAGAGATCTCCGCCGCCGTCATCGAGCCCTTCACGTCTTGTTTGTTGGCCAAAACAAGAACGGCTGCATTCTGTAGGTCCTACACAACCAAGACAGAGAAGATGGTTTACAAATGCTGCTTTTGGTATAAGTTTCTATCTTTATAGAGCTGAGACTTTTCCATTGGAAACCCCAAAACATGTCCCTGCGTCACCTTTGAGAACAAAGAACAGCAACCTCAGCGGATTATTTAAACTATTAATGACACGCTGACTCACACTGTCTTAAGTGAAACTTCCTCATCATGACGTGTCATGAGTTTGTAAGCTATGGTGCAGTTAGTCATTCTGAAAACAGAAGTGTATCTCAAACATCAAAGCATCAATAGCAGAGTTGGGCAGATTGGCTGAACAACAGCCCTGGTTTAAAACACAAAACAGATCCTGCTGTGACTGAGGTGCAAAGTAAAAGTAAAGTCTGGACCACGGCGATCATAACTCTTGAACTAACACACATCCCTCCACGCAGCTGGATTTGAAGGCTACCTCGTGTAAGAGCATTTGGTGCAGCTCCTCTTTGGTGAGAGTGAGACGTTCGCGGTCGGTGCTGTCCACAACCAGGATGACAATCTGGAAGAGCATGTAATTAAATCAGCTATCAGTACACAATCAACGACATCTCACACCAGCAGAGCCCGTGTTATCAGTGACTGTTGTAATGACAGGAGGCACGCTGTTAGAAAAGATAATGCAACGGTATCAATACAGGGAGCAGGGTAGGAAAATAAGAAGCCAGTGTGGGTTAATGTGCAGTAGTGTATTAAAATGCTTTCTGCCTTTACTCTTGTATCAAATGTCACAACTACCAGCGTCAGCTATCACTTATACGTTGAATATTAGATTTTCTGGTGTTTTTTGGGAGCAGAAGACCAAGAAACTTCTGCTGAATCAAAACGTAAAAGTGCAGACGAGGTACTTCAGATAAAGGCATCAGCAAAATGTCACGTGTCTGACTCCAGTGATTCATTTTGTATGTGTTTCAGTATCCTGTGTGTGTCTTGTGCAGAGGAGCTGCAGACAGACAGCGATCCGCACCTCAGTGTTGCCGTAGTACGAGTACCAGCTGGCTCGAAAGCTGTCCTGTCCTCCGATATCCCAGACCAAGAAGTGTGTGTTACGCACGGTGATCTCCTCAACGTTGCTGCCGATGGTCGGTGATGTGTGGACGGCTTCCTTCGTCAGGCTGTTTGTGTGGGAAGGTGGGAAACCAAATTGTATTCAGAGTGAATTCACGGCGCATGTATCCAGCAAGTTTTGGGGACCTGACACTATTACAGCCCCAGAAAAGTCACTTACAACTGATAGAGGATGGTTGTCTTTCCTGCATTGTCCAAACCCACAATAACGACTTTGTGCTCTGTAGGAAAGTTAAAAAGAAAGTTACATTTAACCTGAACTGTGCGGACTGGATTTGTAGGTAACTTGAACACTAATGTTGAGTTGCGTAATTAGTTTAAATGCATCACCAGACAAATGTACACACAGATAAGATAAAGACTGTGATGTACTGAGCAGAATAGCATTTCTTATCCCACAGTGAGGTTATTACATCACTGCACAGCAATAATACCAGTCCGATGATACATTCAAGTACATACTGTTTTGGTGGAGAATTAAGCTAAAGTTAACAGTCTTACTTTTGCTGTTAGTCAGTCAGAATAAAAGGTCATGTATAGCCTATGTAAAGTTTTTTTCATCATTTCTCATTAGGCTTTGAAAGATTCATTAATAGCAGCTACATTTAGGAAACTGACACACGAGATTTGAGAAGTTGTGTTAAATTGAGTTGAAGTTAATCTCACCTCTGTCACCGAACACAGACATCATCTTGGTCAGGAGAAATCCCATGTCGGACGAGTGAGAGAGAAGTCCAGTGAACGGCTCACTTCAGCGTCAACGACTGACTGTCACACAAGCTGCGGCTTCACGTGACATCAGTTTCTGCCCCAGAGGAGCGTCAGTGGGCGGAGCTTCTTAGAAAGAGAAGCGGTGCAATTTGTCAGTCGAATTAATCACGGACAAAAGGGGCATACTTGTGGCGCGTTCAGGTGCCGTGGGAGATGTCTCAATTACGCGCGCGAGAGACCCATCAGGATAGTAAACACGGCAAGGTGCAGTAGCGGAAAGTAACTAACTACATTTACTTTAGTACTGTACTTAAGCCCAATTTTGAGGTAGTTTATAAAAATGTTATGCCACTTTATTCTTCTTGGACTCTACATTTCAGAGAGAAATATATAAAAATACTTTTTACTGCACTACATTCATCTGACTGTTGCTTTACAATATTTTACAAACAAAACACATGATCCGTTTATAAAATATGTTGATGTACTATAGGTTAAACTATTCAGCAGTATATTAACCACCTCCACCAGCTACAACGTTAAATTAGTAGGTTATTACATTTTCCAATATTACGATAAAAGTCCTATGTATAACTCTCTGAAAGAGATCATTCTGCCCAACAAGTACTTTTACTTTAATACTACTAATGTGCACATTAGCTGGTTATATATGTGTACGTTTACTTAAGTGAAATCTTGAATGCAGTACGTTTGCTACTTTAAGTTAAGTCAGATATATGATCACTTCTTCCACCACTGGCAAGGTGAGTGCTCACCGTATACACTCAGCTGCCAGTTCATTTGGCACACCTGGCTAAAACGAATGCAGTGTAACACAACAGTCCTGCAATACCTTCTACCATCGTGAATGTTCCGTTTTAGTCCGCTGTGAACTTCACTGAGAAATCACAGCACGTAGAAGGCACCTGAACGTGCCGTTCAGTCAGGAGCACTTGAAGGCAACACGCAACATAGACGACTGATGACGCAGCTAACGTGACACGCACGCCGTCCATACAAGGAAAGGGAAGTATACCGTGAACCTTCACCGGAACATTTTAATGAAGCAACAGAAAGCAAAACGGGGTGTAGAACGGAATCCTTTGGAATTTCCACTGAAGGGACTGTCAGGTATTTTCCAAGTGTTTACACTTTTCATTTAAAAGAATGTAATAATAATTATAATAATAATAGTTCAAATGATAACAATACTAATTAAAGTAATGATACTAAAGAGTATTCCATCACCAGTGGTTTGCTGACTCTTAACTTGTTGACTGGCAGCTTCTCTCTGTTAGGGCCTTGTTGCCCTGGTGATGTGTTATAACCAGTACAACTAACACTCTCAGTCACATCGAATGGCTCACTTTAGGAAAATAACATTGAGAGTATTTATCAAATATATGACTAAAAGATGCTGGATGCAAAAAACTAACAACAAATAAAAAAAACAGAAATGAAAAGACATCAAACATCTGCACACTCACTTTCCACCAAAGTGATGATTTAAGGTTTCGATCAAAGACGACCTTAATCAGACCATCTTTTCTTTTTCATTACTTTTTTCAAGGTTGTGATGTGACCTGTACAGTTCTCCGTCACTTCACAGGTGGAAAGTACTGTACTTTCATACCATGTTGAGGTACTTGAGGTTCCGTACTTTTCTTGGGTATTTACATTGAATGTTGTTTATACTTCTGCAATACAGTACATTTCTTAATGTTAATAATTAATAAAACATTAATAATGTTATATAACAATATAACATTCTGAGAGGGGTCATTCTGCATAATGAGCACTTTTACATTTTGTTGAGCAAACTTTTGTACTCTGAAGTAATATTTTGAATTCAGGACCTTTACTTGCAACAAAGTTAATTTACGCTGTGGTATTAATACTTTTTAACTAAAGAAGAAGAACATGAATACGTCTTGCACCTCTGAACCGTTGGAGCTTATCTGACCTATAAACTCACTTCCTGTTAGTATGACTCTTTCGGCTCTTGAAATCACACCTAGTTAAATAACTCGTTTGAGATGGAAACCATGTCTTCCTTTCTGACGTTTCCTCCGCTGCAGTCAGAGTTGCAGCTGGCTGTCGACGATGAGTTGACAAGAACACTGCGATAAATAAAAAACCCACATCCTGGATTCAGCTGCACTTTAACATCAGTCTTGTTTTTTAAATGATGTTTCCTCCATGACCGAAAAACTTTGCAGGTGTGATCTGAGGGAAGTGTTTTTTCTGAGAAGTTCTGCTGAGCTTGGGGGCCAACAATCTGTTTTCTGTTTGGTTTCAGCAGGTAGACATTCTTCAAGCACCTTGACAGGACAGGTTCTACAGGCAGCATGATGTAAAGTGTTGTGTTGTGTTTGTTTTTGTAATACAATGAATGAAGATGCTAAGAGGAAGAACTAAAATCTCTCTATGTCCTGAGAGACATACAAGGCAACAGCACCAATGACTGTCAAAGTGTACATGTACAGGTTTGTATCTGTCTTTGATAATCACATCTCCCCGTATCAATTAAGTGACGCAATGGCATTTTCTGATTAAATTTTTAATTAAAATACGAATTTATCCACAGATTAAAAATGAAAGGCAGAAAAAGCAAAATGTAGCTACAATCAGGCACCAATGATACATGTTATTTCATATTTTTTAACAATTGCGATAACGCAACAATAACGTTATTTACTGATCATTATTTTATATTTATTTATTCAACTAAAGACGGGCGAGCCAAAGCAGGCCACCAAAGACATTCATGGATTCTCCATTATAGATAACTGAGTAAAGACCAAACTGATCCTATCCCCCGACCCCACCACCACCACCACCACCCCACTCGACACTCCTTTCACTACCTCACAAGAACTGAAGATTTAAAAAAAAAGAAATTGCAAATGTCCACAGGAAAAAACAACACTAATTCAGTCAGAACTCAAGAGTAAGAAGATAGTGGTATTTAATATCAGACAAGCTAGCTGTTTGGGTGGAAGTTAGGAGTGATTAACCACACACACATGTACTTTTTATATAACCATTAGCCCCTGAAAAACAGACAATGAGCTGGTGCAAAGGAAAAGAAACGAGATGAGATGTGCTGGAGTGATAGATGGGCTACGGCACAGAGTAGCCACGAGACACGGAGACACACAGACACACAGACATGGTGTGAAAACGAGTGGAACAAGAGTTAAGACATCCCACCGTGGCAGTGGTGGACATGGCTTGGCGAGACATTCCGGCACTTGTGATTGGAGTTTTCTTGAAATAAGGGTGTTTTAAGTGACTAAGGCAGGACACTTCATTCACAAAAACTACAGCTGCGGCGCTTCTTTGAATCTGCACCACGTTAGAAAAACCAGAGAGCATATGAATACTGCAGGCGCCCTCAGCGCCCACGAGGAAGAGAAAAAACAGAAACGGGAGGACTGAGTCAGACGTGTACGGTCGGGTACAGAGGCTGAACTAGGCCAGGGAAGAAGTAAACGTCTTTGGAGTGTACTCTTTGTTGTTACAAGCTGACATGAGTGTGGCAACAACGATGGATTGTTGTGTTAAAATGTGGCGAGTCCTCCACCAGCTTTTTAAGGTCTGGGTGATAAGAAAGTGGAGGCGAGAGACTCGGAACTTCTGGATCTCAGTATGGGAGAAATCCAAAAGCACCGAGTGACATTAAGGTAAAGAGAAACCCTGACGCTGTACATGGGGACGGAGACATTAGACTCTGTTTTAAGACTGCAGAGGACAGACATGACAGACTCGACCAGCCTTCACACTCTACAACTGAAGGCGAGGCGAAGTCACACAGATCACAATCATAGATTCACAATCGTAACAATTACTGTCCTCGTGCTGTCTGTTTAGAAATCCATGATATTCATGCAGTATTAACTTAGGAAACAAAAAACAGACTCATAGTATTTTCTCTAAACATAAATCAATTGAATTGCAATAAGAAGTGGATGAGAATGGCATCTGGCAGTTGATGTATTTCTTTACATTGTACTGGGATGTAAACAGATTCATTTGTTAGCCTGACTGGCATGGCCCCAGACCCACACTTCAGTTCCTTCTGAACCCCTCCCCCCTCCCCTGATCCTCAGTCTGTCCAGTCGCTTCCTTGCCTCTGTTTCGCTCAGCGGATGTAGACGTCCCTCCCCCAGTCGTCCTGGTTCTTGTTGCGGCTCATGTTGGCCCCTGTGTCCACAGGGTCCTGGCAGTAACGCTCCCTCAGCTTGGCACGTCCATGCGGCTGCGTCTGGCTCGGCATCGGAGGGTGGTTCAGGTTTTCCTGGTCCGGCTCGGCGCCTTCGTCTTCCCAGGAGGCCTGTCTGCCGTGATGCTGCGCCAGGTGGAGGCGGCTGCCCCCGCCACCTCGGTAGGGCTCGGGCTCTTCATAGGGGTCAGTCTCAATGTCCATGCAGGAGTCGCCGGCCTCGGTGTAGGCAGAGTCCCGGCTGCCCTGGGTCTCAGAGTCGAAGGTGTCTTGCCGTGACAGGCCCCGCCCGCTCCCTCCCCGCAGCTGGCCACGAGAAGAGTGCATGTACGTTTGCTGCTGCTGCTGCTGCTGCTGCTGAGGTTTCCCTCCCAGGTCTGTCTGATAGTCATGCAGGGTGCCGCTCCCACCGCACTCTGTCAGATGCCCTTCCCGCTTCTGCTCACCATGCACCAGGTACGGCCCCTGCAGCCAGACGCAGCCATGCCACACGGCAACCATGCAGAGACACAAACAGCAGAGCAGAAGCAGACTGTCAGTTGTTAGTCAGCGGGGTTAGCACGAGGCACGGCATACAACACGCCACATCAGAGTGAGATGATAAACGACCTGCGGTTTTGAAAGAATTAGTGTTCATGACATCAATCTATTCAACAACACACACACATGCATTCCAGGTTTGCAAATGTGCACACACATTAACATACTCAGAATTAGAAATGAACAGGCACAAACAAATACAAACAAATATTACTCAGTTAGCCAAACTAACTTTTAGGATCGTGATACCTACCTGCAAACTCAAACACACCAAACTGTTATCCAACAAGCAGACTGAATATCTACCATTACAACAGTGCCACCTTCTGGCAGATTGACCTCATGGCAGAAATAAAGTATCACTACCAAAACATTCAATAATTGAACTCTGCAGCACATGATGTTTATACGTAAATTAAGAAACACCAACAGATTTGAATTGTTATGTTCTTCTTGGATTATATTTGTTGCCTCTATAATGTCAGCCTCAATAAAAATATTAAAAGGGGTTTATAAAACAAGTTTCCAGCCAGGCAGTGCAATACTGTCGTTCGGGTGCCATATTGTCAAAGACATAATTCTCTTTGACAGCAATCAAGTCATCATAATCGATGTGCAGGCAGTAGTAACGTAGGGATAGTGACACAGCTGATTAGTTCTGTTAAAATGATTATAAAAAGATTCAACCGGACTGGAGTGTTAGCAACAGCCTCAACCAAACTAAGTGTATCTGTTTGAAGAGGCGGACATGACTTGCTGTTTTCAGGGGCGGTACCATGGCAACACGGAGGAGGACAGCGAACTGGATTCAGACTCCCAGAGAAGACAAAGTGCTGGAAAAGGGAGGTCACGGGGCCAAAGAGGGGAGGGTGGGGGCAGCAGATATCATTTTACTCTTGATTACAGCGAAATGGAGGGGGCCCCCAAGGGCAGAGGTGCCTTATGGGTTATTCCTTCAGTCCACAGTGGTTTGAGTTGAGCTCCTCTCACAGTTTAAACAGTGCAGGGAAGTAAACTCTGACGTAATTTTACTTGTGGGTACTTCAACTAGCTGTTCAGGTGTGGGCTCCTGATTAACTCATTTAATTCTTGCACAGGTGTGTTCGTGTATCTGTGTTGTGTTTCTATATACAGCATAAACAGGGCTTTAATGCACTTTTCCTTCAGGGTAAAGAGAGCACGCTTCTGGGTTGAGGTTGAGGTTGAGTCCCCCCCCCCCTGCTGGACTTCAGAGAGCATGTTCTGCCTCTTTCCGCACGTTCGCTACAGCACCGTCCATGTCAGGCCACAGATCCATATTTCTGCGCAGGGAGGTGAGCACCTGTACCTGCAGGTTGGAAACGGGCTCAGGGGAGGAGGCCAGGGCTGCCGTGGCCATGGTGCGATTGAGCAGAGGGTTGGGAGGGTTGCTGCTCGGGGGGTGTGTCGCCTTCCAGTACGCCTCCAGGTAGTCGGCCAGGTGCTCGCAGGCGTCCTCCAGCTGGTTTTCGTCCAGGATGATGTCAAACAATTCCTGCACATATGTAATATATATAAATGCTTATTTGTTGGTTTAACAGAACCAAAACTATGTATTTTATTCTTGTTTTAACAGAAATTCTAGGAACTGTTTAGTCATCTTATTTCTCAAGTAAAAAACTCACAGGTGGGCACTGGGCCAACTTGTCTGCTGCCACCATCTGCACATTTAGGTGTTTAGCCTGGGACTTCCCCCTAGATTTGATGAGCCTCTGGAGAACCTGCAAAGAGACAACAGTAGTTTGTCTCCTGCAACAACAATTATTCATGTGAATGTGCTCACCCACTTTTTATCATGGTAAAAAGACACAAGTACAAATGTAAAGGCACTCTGTGGAGTTTTTTGAGCATTAGTACAGAGCAATGTTTTCACCAGTGGGTCCTTGCTTTGTTTGTGTCATGCATGCACACAAGGACGCAGAGGGTGTGCTTCACTGTATACAATGAACAGCTTAAACACCTTTTTAAGATTTCAGCCCTGGTTGATTTGGCGACACCCATTGTTACTGATCGTATCTGTAAGTGTGGTTTAATACTACAGGTCCCAGAATTCAGGGCGTCCTTGAGCAGCAACGTTTTGAGACATACCATAGAAGAGCAGCTGGTGTATGTATCTATAGTGCAGCCAAACAAACTCACGTTGCAATGAATACACATTTTTTTAAACAGGTTTTTGATTGAATGAAAATCATAAGGACTATAACTTTCAGGTCATCTGTTGCCATACCTTAGGTGAGGCTATTTTGATGTAGACAATGATGGGAGCCAGGGACGTCTTTGCCAGCTGAGAGGGGTGGTTGATGGTGTCTGCATCTAGAGCGACCAGCTGGAGCGTGCGGGCCAGCTCAAAGATACGCTCAATCTCGCTCTGCACCTCCGCTGAAGCCCCAGAACACAGAAAAGACATGTAAATACAGGGAGCCGTAATTCCTTTACTTTGTGCACAAGTACATAACCAACATGTTAGTACTTGATCATGCATGTCAAGGTTTTGGGGAAAAAAACAGTTCAAAGCGCATGAATTAGATTGGATCACAGTTAAAGTTCCATTTATGCACAGCTAAATGGAGACGTGCAGCATCCTCATTCTGTTGTAACCTCCCAACATTTAAAATGTGCTTCTGATCTTTTTTATTTCAAAGAAAGGAGGCACTTAAGAATGAGATGCCTGTGGCACTTGTAATGACTAATAATAAGGTCACAAGTTCTCACCATGTAAATGAAACTGAAGAAAACTAAACACCAAAGGAAGAAAAAAACACCCTCATCAAACAAATTAGGTGGAACATTAGTTTTTGTTAGAGCTTATAGGCACAGCAGTAATTATTCAATCAGGTGAACCTGTGGACTGCTTGGGTGTTTTGTTTTCATTGTTCCTCAACAGCCTATAAAAGCTTGTTATTTACCATTTGAAGAACAGTTTTTTAAATCAGCCTGTTGACGTATGGGAGAGAGACTAAACCAGGAAACCAAAATGTTCCTCGCCGGTCTGGTCAGACCGCAGCGCCTGCGAGGTCTGCATGCTGCCAACCCAGCCGCAGAGAGAGATAACGGGGCCAAGGCAATCTGCAGAGAGGCAATCTGCCTGCACACAATTTAGCAGCCTCCAGAGGCTGAACAACAAACACTTAAAGCTGGAGGCAAAAAGCAGGACTCGGCAGAGTGATAAGAAACGTGAACTTTAACTTATATAAAAAATCGCAGGCAGAGTTTCCATTAACCTCAACAAACACTCGGGACTGTAGCAAATTCGTTTTTGACTGCAGCGAGAAACCTGCTCCCCTGCCCTGACTGGACAGAGTTCCTGAGATGAGGTCCAGCTGCTATAGAGGCTTTCCTTGGGTGTGATTGCACACATACAGTTTTTGGATTGCCTGATACGTGGGTCACAAAAGGGTGAGAGCAGCACGGAAAGTATCGGCTTCCCTCTCTGCTCATTCCCGCTGATAGTCTAGAGCAGGTAACTGCCGCCCTACTGCCCTCCTACAGATCTCTTCCCGCTTTAGTTTTGTAATTCTTTTCTTTTTGGAGACTAAAGGCTGTCACACAGAAGTACAAGGAACAGAGAAACTGACAGGCAAGCAGACAGGCAGACAAATGATGTGTGAGCAGATGATGAATATAGTTAGAAGAAAAGGGGAGGGAAGAAGGAAGGAGAGAGGCTTCATTGTTTTGTTGCAAGGAGAGCATACGTACCCAGTACGTCTGAATCAAAAGAGAGTGGTGGAAGAAGATGGGAGGTGGGACGAGGGGGAGGATGGGTTGGTGAAGGGCAGAAAAGACAGGATGAAAAAAGAAAGAGGCCAGATCATACAGTCAGTCAGTCAGAGCAGGTATAAAAGGGAAAAACGTGGCACTCTGGTCTTTGGATGGTGTACAATTGTACCTGCAGCATCTGTCCACCTGTGTAGTCTCTAACGTGGAACTACACGATGTAAACTGGAAAATGTAATCTGTCAAATTACAGAAATGATATCTTGCAATCCTTTAACCAAAAATCCAGGTAGCCCTCAAGATTCATTACATTCAATTTGTAACGCTAAATCAAATGTTATCACAAGGATTTTATCTGAGACAAAATATCAATGTGCTTTTCTATATTTTACACCTGCAGCTTAATGTAAATGTGTAAATGTGTTTTTGAATGTGTGTGGAATTGCAAATGTTTTTCATTTTAAGCTGCAAACCAAGCTGCCTCTAAGGACGTGAATCGATCTGGTGATATTCTATATATGGTTCTCTTATTGTCAGCAGATCCCATGAAAAGACCAAAACCCACAATGAATCTATCCTACTAACAACGGTTGTCTCTATCTTATTCCTCTGTGCTCCATTGTGTGACGTGGTCCTCTTACACCTCTAAATCTATCTAAATAAGAAAGAAACACACTCAAAGCAATAAAGATATGAAACACAGATAGGGAAAGGTATTTAAATGAATGACGTGATGAGCAGAAGTATTTTCCATTTGCTTGATCCCCACTGTAATATTGTCTTGATATTGTACTTTATCGTTTGTCAAATAACAAAATAAGACTCCAGTCAGATCTGAAGTGGCCGTATGTTGTCTTACCCAGGCTGGAGCGGGTGCTGGAGCGCTCGATGATGGTGTGTTTGCTGGGGTTGTTGAGGACTGAACGCTTGGCCAGGGAGATGTCTGCTGTCACCCGTGTGATGGATATCCTGAAACAGACATTCAGTCGTTACCAGGGTTAGTAAAGAGAACGCAGTTAAAGCGGAGCCTGCATGATGCCGGCTGTGGGTAGAAGATGCTCTCGTTCTTACCTGCCCTCAAACTTGTGTTTCAGAAAGTCAAAGAGCGCTTTCTGCATCATGTCTGTCACCTAAAGACGAAACACCAGGCGTAAGACAACACCGTGAAATCACACATAAAACTGGCGCGTGTTGCTAATTTCTCCTCATTACCTCATATCCTTTGAGTGACGGCCCGACTAGGATGATGGGTCTCATGGAGGGAACCACGTCATAGGGGGGCACATGCTCCATCTGAGTCAAGAAAAGACAGCACCAACATTGGGGTCGGTCACGTTGTCATGCCGTGTCTGATCGTGCACTCAACAAAGTTCAGCACAAAGCTCACACAGATGTACAGTCGCCCATAAATCAACATTAGCTCGAGACAAAAGCCCTCTCCCCCCGTTCCCCTTCCCCTCTGTGAGGGGTCAGATTGATGGATGGCGAGCTTCAGACGCTGGAGTCCATTCGTTTTATCGACTGCATATGAATGTTCGGAGTCAGGGATCAATTTCTCTCTGAAAGCACTCGCTTCTATTTCTTCGCCTGCTGTCTCACATAATTAAAGTGTCCATAATTAAACCAGACGCCGGGGTGTCAGGAGAGCTCTCGTGACTGTGCTGCTGCTCCAACACAGACTTCAGACTTCACACTCTTCTCTTTTTGTTCTGCATCAGCACTGGCCGTGAATTTTCCAAGTTATCGCTGCCAGTAATTGTTGCTTGGAAAGTAAAAATGCACTTTTTACATTTTGTGCTTATTCCAACAAATTCCTTAAGCCCAATGTATCAACATTGTTGTGCGATTGTGATGTGATGAGATTTGCTGTATTAATTTAATGTGTTGATTGCACACATACAGTTTTTGGATTGCATGATACGTGGGTCACAAAAGGGTGAGAGCAGCACGGAAAGTATCGGCATCGGCGCGATTTTACAGTCTTGCATGCACATTAAAGTTGTGTTCTATGTATCCATTTATGCTGAACATTTTAAATAGATATGTTTCAAATGCATAAATCTCTGTCATAAAAAAACTATTTAATGTTAATAAACACATTTCTGGATTTATTTCTGGACACTAAAAATGGAGAAACCAATGACTTGTATAGAACACCCACGCAGAAACACAATCTATATTGCAGTGCATGTACTTGTTTGTACATTATGAATCATGAATGATTCATCTATAAGGACGCCATAAGCATTTCTCCTCTTTAAAAGCCGTCCATTTTTCAGGGAGATTGGGGTGAAAACAGTCACACTCTTTACTCTTACATTTACTCTAACACCAGTGGAATTGGTGAGTTTTTTTCTCCTTTTCGGATCTGTATTCCAGGCAGCATCCCTCCCTCTGTGTGTGTGTGTGTGTGTGTGTGCGTGCGCGCTGTGCTGTGCTGCTCTTCAGGCAGGAGATAGTGCTGGAGAGCCCTGCTCCACTACATTACATTACATAAAGCACAGCAACGGAAGCTCATTTCACCTCATTTGTATTCACAGACGCTAAAAATACAAATTTTAAAAGTTTCCAAATGGCTCTTGGCAGAGCTGGAGCCCTGAACATAACAATAGTGCTCACTGGTCTTGAATAACATGAGCACAGTGTCGTGTACGTGTAATTTAGATTAGATTTATTTCTGCATGATAGTTCAATATTACTCTTTATTGTCCCTCTATACAACCACAGTTGACTTACATTAACTTACTTTTTTAAAAACATTATAGTATTTTCTTCCAAGTACACATTAAAAACATTTGACTCAATGGGATGGTATGAGTTATAAAATATTATTTTAAATGAATGTTGTTGACATATCAATATCCAGATAACACAGTGAGCACTGTCTTCATATCCAATATTACGGTTTAGAGGCTTTAAATTGCTTTTTAAAAGTAAAATTAAACAACTTTCAAGGTACCCAAGCCAAATCTTTTCAGACTCTCAAAGCTTATTACTACAACTATAAGAGTTTACAGAATTCCTTTACATCCACAGCAACAAATGTATACTCATTTATTTATTTTACCAGCTGTTCATATTAACAATAATTGCATGCTTTGATTGTGATTATTTAATGCTTCCTGATTTCCAGAGTAAGGGATTAACAGAGGACACAGAGTTATGAACGACGAGTGAGCACAAGAAAAGATCTTTATAATGCTAAAAATTCAAGCCTTTTCTTAACCTTAAAAAAATGTTCAGACTTTATACAAACCCTATATACAACCATACGTATTGTTATAAAATGCTATTGTTGAGGTATCGGGGTTCACATTTTTCCTGTTTAAATAAAATAAAAGATAAGTAAAAATTCCCACATTAAATGAAAAATACTTAGTTTGAAAAATTTTAGGACTTCGTTCCAGGTAAATACTGAAATACATTTGTCTCAGTGTAAACCTCTCAGTCCTGACACAACACAGTGTCTTTGCTCGGCAGCCTTACAGTAACGTGTGATCCAAATTGTGCGGAAAAGCATAAAAACAGCTGATTGTAGGCTGTTGTCACTCAAATCAGCCGTCATAAATGGAAATGAAAGCGTGTCAGGGTGTGTTACTGTTACACTGTGACTAACAGGGTCTGGGATGGATCTGCACCTGCATCTGCACACTGACAGCCGTGATACAAGCTCTGGGGGAATGACAGCGGCGTCGGCATGATTTACAAATCATCTTGTGGATATCTTTGCTTTACTGTGGGCTGGGAAGCATGAAAAGGCACCATAAAATATTCTCTAGACTGATTTCTTACAAGAAGAAGGATGAGGAGAGTGAGAAGTTGAAATGTTAGAGGTTAGTCTTGAAAACACACTCACCGACTTCTGTTTCTGTTTTGCTGGGCCACCTACAGTTTCATTCCACACAAAAGCCAGAAGAGACAAAAAAAAGCACAAAACACAAGAGCACATTTAGTTATTGACAGGTTAGGATTAGGGGATGTGGGAGGGGGGGCTGTTTATTGATTAAAGAGTTTGAACTGACTGCCTCCACTGTGGCTTCATTTTCAAATACATTCACACTGACACACAGCAGCCATTTCAGAGTTAGTTCAATGCCTCTCCCAGCTAACAAGCACAGAAAACGAACATCCAAACTAACATTCATGGCCGGAGCCTGAGGGGCCAAACAGTGTTAGATTCAGGAGCTACAGGAGCAGCTGCAGGTGTGAGCAGTTAGTGAGAGGTGGAGAGGGGGAAGGAGGGGTTAGCTGTGACCACGTCTTGGAGGAGTAAGGGACAAATGCGGGAGGGAGGCTGGCGAGGCAAGCGAGGTGTCCTGGGCCCCCTTATGTTACCTTCTTAAAGAAGGGCAGTCGGTGGGCGTTGGCCTGAGGGGATGTTACGCTGCCTGACATGCCCTTGGAGGAGCGAGGGTCACCCTGGAACTCAGGGGGCTCCTCAGCATCCAGGTCGAGGGGGTCAACGTCAAAGGCCACAGTGGACATGTCCACGTGAGCTGATGAGGGGGGACGGTGCAGAGAGAAGGACGAGAGGAGGACAGAAAAAGAAGAGGAGAGAGCGAGACAAAGCGAAGTAAAAGAGGATGAGCGTGGAGAAAATAATAGAAGAGGAAAAGCAAAAAAGGGAAGAGTAAATAGAGGTAAGAATGTGAGAAGCATCCAGAAAAAGGCATGGAGGAAATTGCAAGAGATGGCATATACTGAGATCAAAAAAAGGTGACATAGTATGATTTAAACTGGAAATAACATTGACAAGAGTTAACAAAGAAGAACACGTCAGATTGTCATGAAGCAAGGCACAGATGTGGGGAGCAACAATATGAGCGGCGGAGGAGAGAGTGAATTCAGTGTGACCAAAAATCAACAAAACTTGAAATGTGTAAAGGAGAGACTGCAGAGGAAAGTAGAAAGGAAAGAAGGAATCAAGCTGAGAGGGAAGCTGGGGGTTGGAATAAAGTATGTGTTGGGATTATTGTTGGTGATGCAGGTGTGGTTGGTAAAAGAGAGGTGGGGGTGGGGGTGCAAGACTGGCAGATGTCTTGTTTTAAAGGAATCGTTCTGAACTTGGAAAACACGCTTTTTTGCTTTCTTGCCGAGAGATGAGAAGATGCCCGTTAAATGCGAGGCTACAGTCAGCAGCAGGTTAGCTTAGCTTAGCACAAACAGCTAGCCTGGCTCTGTCAAATGGCACCAAAATCCACCTACCAACACGTCTGAAGCTCACTAATTAACACCTTACGTCTAATACGTAAGATGACAAAATGATGTTTTTACACTTTTGGATTAAACAAACAAGAAGTGTTAATTAGTGAGCCGGTGGGTGGATCTTTGGACAGCGCCGGGTGTTTCTCCCTGTTTTCTTTGTGCTAAGCTACTGTAAGCTAACAGACAGATATGAGAGTGGTGCTGATCTTCTCATCCAGCTCTCTCGGCAGGAGGCATATAAACCTACTAAATAAAACGTCAAAGTCTTCCTGTAAGTCATGTTGGCCACTTAAGAGGTACTAGGTGTATTCAACACATGTGGTTTCTACTATACAGGTATTGAGTTAAGTCCATTAGCTCTATTTGATTAACAAAAACCCTTCTCAGTCAATCACAGTTGTTTATTTTTTCCCACATTTGCACTTTCCTCTCTCCAGCTGTCCCGCTTCGTGCGGGCGATGCTCAACACACAAGCCAGACACACTTGTCAAGTTTAATGAGTGCGGTCCATCCTTGGCTCTATTTCCGTCCCGTCCTGTGTGCTAATGACAGACCTCCGAAGACCTCTCTCACTTCACACAGCAACCCACTGAGACGTGCCGTGATTCATCATCGTGCCTGACTAACTAGCCAATTAAAATCCTCATGTAAATATCAGGCGCCTGTCTCATCTCTCTCTCTCTCGTTCACTCTGTCAGGATTGCACACACACACACACACACACACACACACACACAAACACAAAGTCGCTATCTCATCACCTGTGCCAGGTGGGGTGGGCCTGCGTGTTCCCGTGGCAACGTCCAGACTGGAGCTTCCTCCGGATTTACTGTAATGGGGAAAACAGGCCAAAATTATTGCACGGTGAAAGAAAAACGACATAAAAAAGCAATTGTAAGGTTTCCGCCAGCAAGAGGACACTGATCATCATCATTTACAGTAAACAAGGTGCTGTTGTGTGATAATAAAAAGAAGTGATGAGAAAAAGTGGGAAAAAAGCATGAATGAGCTGCCGATTTTGTGCCAAATCCCCAAAAATCAATAAACAATATTAAGGGTGCTTGCACTGCAAATTGTGTATTAAAATCCAATCACCCTGATTATCATAGTATTTATTTTGTAATACAATTTTGAATAATCAAAATGAACAGATACATTCCTGGATTGAGACAACAAAGACTGTCAGTATATGTACATACTGTAGTTGCAGAGAGGAATGCAGTAACTCACTGCAGTGCTTTTGTCTGTTTTAAGCTTTACATTGTCCGGTCGCTGAAGTGTGACTCAGGAATGACCTGTTTTAAAAAGTGCGGTTGTCGTTTATCATGCTGATATCGTAGATGCGGAGAAACGTTCACGGTTACCTGGAGCTGAGTCGGTTTTGTCTCATCCTCTGCTCCTGCAGCAGACGGGTGTTCTCCAGTTTGACCGGGCTGGGGATGAAGCCCACCTCGCAGCCCTCCTTCACCAGACGTCCGATCCACCAGTCATTGTTGTACTTCTGCATATAGACAGGCATCAGTAACCAGTTATACACCAGCATTCATCACTATGTGTTGAATCAAAACATAAACCAATGAAATACTTTCCAGTTCTTGATGAGAGCAAACAAAATGGCATTTTATGTCATTAAGGATTCAGACAATAGTCCCTAACTCTATTTACATACTATTTTTTCAACTTTTATGGTATAAAAGCTTGTTGCTAAAGCATTACCTCATCGTGTACCAGAGAATAATAAGTCGCACGTTGTTGCATGATTATCTTTATGTACTCCAAGTGAAGTTAGAGCATTATTTTCATTCATTTACTACTTTTCTTGCACTGCAGCTCGTTAGTGCTGTCTCCCACTGATGGGCTGGGTTTAGACAGAAGGAGCCAGTGCAGTGAGTTCCAATAAAACATGATCCCTCTGGATTCCAACTCACTACCACTGCCAATTGTTTGAAGGGAGCTGATCTCCAAGCCCCCACCGTTGGTCTTTTGTTCCCTACACCATCCAGGAGCCTCAGTCAGTTTGCTACCTATATTCATTTAACTTAGTTAAGGCTGAACTGGTACAAAGTTATACTATAAACTGCAGATTCTAGTCATACAATAATACAAAAATAGACTTTTTAACACACATAGGTGCTGAAGTCTGGGAGGTTCATACCTCTTTAATGTGCAAGAAGTCTTTGGCTTCGAAGGATATGGCCATGCCCTGCACAGGAACATCATCACTGGGGCCGGGGTTGTAACCAACATTTGTCCGCACAGCAAACGCCACTGGTTTTGTCTGAAGCAGTGATGGGAAGGACAGATATTAGTATGCAGACGGCGGTGCACCAACAGCACCTAACACCGAGTTCAGCATCCCCTTGACACTGATGAAGAGGTTTACCAGTGTCAAAACACTCAACACCGATGTGGAGATTATGCAACAATGATGACTATTAAACTAACACTGTGCATAACGGACGGAGATTCAACAGTTGATTTCTGACCTTTGCTTTCTCGAGCGTGGCGAGGGCCTGTCTGTCGGCCTCCTTCCTCAGAGCCTCAGGGTCCTCCTCCAGGGACACGTCAGAGTCCGACGGTCGGCTGGTGTAGGAGTCTGCAGAGCCCTGAAATGCACAAGGTGTTTACATAAAGGTGAGGAGGGGAAAAAAAGGACAAAAGTGCACCACATGTCCATGAAGCAAAAACAGGACTAGAGTGAGTGAAATTGCAGGATTAACTTAGAGGCGTCTGTAGGTCCAAACTGACGATGTGTTTGTTCATCTTTAGGTATTCCCGATATTCTTCTGTTCCATTTTTGTCTGGTTTCCCATGTCTTGAATATGAAGAAGAAGGGTTGTGGCTCTGCCTTTGCTGTTTATTTGTGGTCAAAATGTCAAGACTGACTTGAGAAGCGTAACCTACTTACACACAAAAGGGGCCTTGGCCTTCATATTGCATGAAAGCTGGCTGTGTAATTTGAGGTGGAGAGGAGGCATAACAACAGGCCGACATTTCCACTGCAGCTGCAGTGAGGCCGAAGTGTTCAATCTTTTTGCACAGGTACAGCACATTCAGCGTGTGGGTGTGTCAAGTAGAGACAGAAAGAGCTAGCGAGAAAAGAGACTGTTTAAAATATTAGAAGTGATTTTCTTTTTCATGAAGTGGCTACAGTTTCCTACACATCCACCACTCATGCACGGTAACTTGACTCTCGCCTGCTGACCCTCATCCAGACACCCATACCACAATAAAAACCCGAGCCTCCTGTGAGCCTGTGGCGCTGGCCCACTGTACTGTTCAGCAGAGCGGTGCAGTGAGGGAGGCAGCCTTCATTTCTGGAATGTTTGAGTGTTCAACTTATATAACAATCCCACTTGTTCCCTTCTTGCTGTTTTTTTTTTTGGAGCTGACAGGCTGCCTGGCGCTTTGTAGGAGGTGCTGACAAGAATGAGGACAGCTGAATGTGCCAGGCAGAAGAAGTGAGTCACTAGGTGTGGGCTTTTAAAATAGAGGTGAGAATGCGCAAAGATGACATACTCCATATGTAATGACGACGAAATATTCCCTGGACATGTGTAGACAGACAACACAAATAGTGAGTACAACAAATACCTCTGGACTAGGGCTGAGTATTCTTTGAAGTCGATATTGGTGCCAACATTATACTGAAGTTTCTGTACGGATACCAACAATAACCGTGCATCAGCGGTAAATAAAAAGATTTGCTTTAATAAAATCTTGTCATTCTAATCAGCGTCCGTTGGGATTGCATTGATTTTGATCATTTTGTGCAATGCTAAATGCTGCAGTACTCTTTCAAGTACTGAGATTGAATACCCAGCCCCACTCCGAACTCCTGCTGATTAAGATGCATAGTATATAATGGATTTTGGCAGGGGACTTTGTTGCAAGTCATACCCCTCTCTCTCCCTTGGTTCTTCCTCTCTATTTCAGCTGCCACTATCGAATAAATGTAAAACGCCAAAGTAACCAATAGGAAATGCCAAAAGAAATAAAAAGAAGAGTCCCTGGGGTCATTCCTCAAAAACAAACCTTCAAAGAGAAACAACACCCGAGTGGACCTGAAGGTCTAAATATATCCGGAGAGAAAAAACTTGTTATATGTGGAAGAGTGAAGCATCTGTGTGGCGTGTTAGTGTGTTTGCATGTGCATGTATGTGCTATTAATGCTCCTCCACACCTTTGATTGTCATCCATGAGTCTCTTTATGATTTGAAATGAAAGGACAAACAGAAATGTTGATTCTAGCTCAGCCACCTGTCGTATCCAGGCGCTCTGTGACTTGGCAACAGCCGACCAAATGTAGGCACTCCCTGTTGCCAAGGCGATGGCTAGCTAATGCTTGCGTCCTCGGGCATCCACAAACCATCCACACTTCCTGTTTCATTTACTGAAATGCAAACACTCGCGGCGGTGAGCCCGCATCCCACTCAAGTAGGAGGAATGATCCTGTGAGTGGCATGCAGCTTCTAATGAGGACAATAACAGCCGCCCCCACTCACCAGCTCTGAGTCATCTCCTAAACCGAACAGGTGCATCCCAACGTGGAGCACCAACTATGTGAAGGTTAACAAACCTTGATGGGGAACCCACAGGAATGTTTATAGTGCAAAAAAAAAAGAAGCCGTAATGACGTCTGAAGCAACCTGGGAACAACCGGCTCGCTACAACAGGTCCGGTGATGCAGCAAAATGTAGTGCGAGAAAGAGTGGGAGGGCCAGGCGATGACTCTGTGTGTCTGTGTATACGTGTGTGTGGACAAACGCTTGTGTCTCTGAGTCACTCGTCCAGTTGATTCACATCAGAGAAAGAAAAAAAATATAGAGTCAGTGAAAGAAGAGACTGAGAAGGATTGACGGATTCATGAGCGCTGACACAAATGTCAATAATCTATATATATATAGATATATGTATTTATATTTTAAAACACGAAGCATTTGGACGACGGGAGAGACAAAACAGCAACTGACCAATAACCTCTCTTCACTTTCTCCCCTGAAACCCTTTCAGAACCTGTTGATAGACTGAGAGCGCAACTGAACACATTTCTTCCACCTTGTCATTTCTCCTTCCTTCCTTCCCTCTCTTCTTCTTCTTCTTTAGCTCCCATGTCAATGGTCTGGGTCTCTAATTTAGCTGCTTGCTTCACTTCACATACAGCTCCTGTTCAAAATAGCTACAGGCCACCTGATGGCAGAGCTGCTTTCCTATTGGCAGTGCCAGACTAGAGACCCCAGCAGTGTCATAGTAACCGTCTCTGCAGCTTATTACAGGCGGCCAGTGAAAGCTGCATCAGGAAGAAGATAGAAAGGAGATCTAGGAATCAATAGTGATCAATAGAGCGGCGGGTAACATAGCAATAACTACATCAAACGAAATAGTGTGGCCTTTAGGGAGTTTCATTTTTAAGGGAAATGTCAGTGTCTTTACTAACAAGATTACCAAGCTGAAACTTTTCTACATCTAGTGGGTAAAATCCAAACTGTACTGCGTTGTCACAGACCACACAGGAAAGAGGTGCAAGGCTCTGTAATTATCCCGAAAATGAACCAGACTGTGTTTCTCCTCCACTCTCTGCTCAGTGGCTGCCAACGTGATGAATTTACACCTCCTTAGCATTGATATTGAATAAATGGAGGTGGGGGGATAGAGAGCAACAGAGCGGAGGGGGGTAATGGAATAAGGAGTGAGGGTGGGGCGGCAAAAGACAAATGCTTTGAATAATGAGGGTTGAAAAGAGTCACCCTGCAGCAGGGAAATTAGTTAGCATTGTTTCTCCTGAAGCAATGGCGCCTTTGTAAATGGAAGAGAAAAGGGAGTAGTTGGGATGACGTTTTGCCTTTGGGATGTACAGTATGTGACTAAATTCCTTCCCATACCCGCCCAGGTGTTTGTAAAACACAGATGATGGCTATTGTGTCTTCCTGCTATTATGTCAGATAAAAGGGCAGAGGTTAAAGATGTTCATCTGCTACTGCCATAAAGACAGTCAGTGCAGTCACACTGCATAACGTATGACTAAGAAGTGATTACCATCTGAGAGCTAACACATACTGCCAACCCCCGGCCCTGATAATTAAACAGATAAAAATATCTTCAGACTTATCAGCTCAGATGATGTGAGAATAAAAATAATGAAGGAAAAGAGAGAATATTAAATATCCTCTTCTTGTTTGCGTTATCTCGGAGTCTCCAACAGTCATCAAATATTTCAGTGAAGAAGAACAACGGAGCCAGAATGCATTAGCAGTCGAGCCTCAGCTGCACTGTGTATTCACGTCACATCCAGAGTGAGATCAGCTCAGTGAAAACAGGTACGGGGAAAGAAAATTGGGAATAAAAGGGGAAATATGTTTCAGAGGCAGACAAAAGGAGAAATCACAAAGGACGCAGTTCCTGTCTGAAGCTCACGGCTGGAGGCTGCAAATGGCCATATTCTTTTTTTTTTTTTTTTTTTCTGTCTGTGACGGCGGCGTCATGGCAACCGGCTGGACAGTGTGGAGATGACTAGAAAGATGAGTCATGGACTGAACTCACCAGAAACCCCCATTTTCACAAACAAGCAAAAGAGGAACTCCGATAACAAGTCGTTCCCGAGGGATTATGTTCAGGGAGAAAACGTCAAAATACAATTCAGCAATGAAATTAGGGCTGGGAGATATTAACATCATGATATCTGTAAGAATGTGTTTCAGGTGTCCATTTAAGTCATGATTAGAGCTTGGTATAGTTTGAAATATTTTGATACTACTGCCAACATAACACCTGAGTTTACTGATTCTTCTTCACATCTTATTTGAGGTCTAGAAATTCAGTAAAATATGAATATGAACATTTATTTTTTAAGCATAACTGCCAAACATTTGCGGTTCCAGCTCCTTAAAGTTGAGTCTTTTCTGGTTTTCTTAGTCCTCGCCTGTTTGACTCTAGGAAACTGTAATGGACACTTTTCGCTTCATTTATAGACTGAACGATTCATCGAAAACACAACTGTCCGATTAATTGATGATGAAATTAATGTTAGTTACAGCCTTAACGTGAAGTAATGAAATTGATAATCACTGCAGCCAACTGTGTTAACTTCAACAACTTCAACAACTCATTTTGGTTTCTGAACTTGGGCAACAGAACTGTCAAATGTGAGGATTTGCTGCTTTTATGTCATTTTAAATTGAATATCTTTATTAGGAGATACAACGAGCTATTTGAAGACGTCACCTTGGACTCTCCTGGGAATTTCCCTGAAATGGATATTTTTAATTCCTTCCTGACATTTTGTAGATGAAGAATATGTTGAAAAACAACTGACAGACAAACTAATCAATGATTAATACAATTGCATTCTGCAGCCTTAATCATCACAATTACCACTGAAAGGAAAATGAACATATTGAATTATTATAAAATAATGGAAACCAAACAACAGAGAACATAAACTGTGGAGCAAGATAGCCGTGTGCAATAACAAGCTTAATCCAGATCCAGCCCAGGCCTGTCTGGGACAGGGGGCCAGCAGTGAAAGAAGCCCCCTGAAATGGCCACAGTGCTGGGAAGGCCAGGCAGGCAGTGCACATAGCAGTAGATGCAACCGGTGGGACTGGAAGTCTAATTAAAAACACAGCGCCTTTCCAGCAGCTGTGGCCCGGCCCAAAATGGAATCACACTCAGAAGAGGGGGAGCGAAGACAGACGCAGCCCGGGAGGTACGGGAGCTGTCAGGACACGACCGGCACATCGCAGAGCTAAAAAGTGTTTGCTGAACTTTCACAACTCAAAATCCAGATCCACAGAGAAACTCACACATAAACTGCTTCCAGATCAGTCAGACGTAGCAAAAAGTGAGTAGATTAATCCAGATGCTTACCATGACGGGCCTTTGAATCCTCTCAGTCCTCTCCATACCTCGTTTGCCACTCTCGCCACACCAAGGCGAACCAAGGGGGCAACGGCAGAGTCCACAGAGTTATGTGTACGTGTGTGTGTGTGTGTGTGTGTGTGTGTGTGTGTGTGTGTGAGATAGCGGTAACTAGTGTGAGTTTTTGACAAGTGCAGGCGTGAGTGTGTGTGTGTGTGTGTGATAGGAGAGAAAACCAGAAAAGAGTGCTGTATGTGTGAAACTAGGAGTGCAGTCTCTTAACCTCCAACCCCTTCACACACACGCCCACCCTACAACCCCCCCACCCCACCTCACACACACACACACACACACACCCCAGCGGAACGTGAACCCTGTGTAGAGGAAGGGAGCTGGAGCTGGCTGGGGGTCAGGTTGCAGGACTTGTGCTACATTTGCAAACTGGGGAAATATATTTAGCCCAGGCCGGGCAGAAACAGGGACATGAACACACTGAGACCCAGAAGGAGGCTTGGTATGCAGCCGTCAGCCATTCAATGCCCTGGCTGACGTGGGAGAGGGCTGGGGCAGTGCCCAGGGAAACCCCCCCCCCCCCCAATCCTCGCTCTCTCTCTTTGCTCCATTCCTCTCGGCCTCTCTTCTGATCTCATTCTTCCCAGCCCCTCTCTCTGTCTCTCTGGCTATCGCCCTGGGAAAAAGGTTATCAGACGAGGGATTAATAAGGATATGAGAGGGGGTAGAAAGAGGGGGAGTAGGTGGTTCAGTGCAACAGAATAAGGATATGATGATTGGGGCTTTAACACTTTGAAGCAACTGGCGCTTGACTAATTAAGCCTTCAAAGCATCTGCTGAATATTTACATGTCATCCAAAATGGTCAGCTACTAATATCCAATTACAAACCTACATTGATTTCTTGAATACTAACTGCAAAAACATACACAATGGAAATTAGCATATAGTACAGGGATTTGGACGCTGTTAAAAAGGCTTAAGGAAGGGGGTCTACAGGCAGATAGGTGTTGTTGGAGGGGTGGTGGTGGTGGTGTCCACTAGAGGGCGACCTCTGACACAATGAAAGATGCTTCTTCATGACTACAGACTGGAGCGCCTCTTCCTCTCTTGTAGTAGTATATGATGAAATCATGAAAGACATGATCTTGGAGCAATGGAGGGGAACAAATGGCTGAACCTTGGTGAAATTAGTGTTTGATGAGTAACATCTGGTCACTGCTATGGATGAGAGTTTGTTCTCTTAAAACATTTCTAAAATGCGTTTTTCCACACAGGGTTTTACATTTATGCAAAAAGATTTGTGTTTAAGTTCAGCCTTGTAAACGGCACCTCTCCATATCTATTCTACATCTGTTTAACTTGACGGTTTATGGCATTCTGAGCCTTTAATAGAGTAGAGAAGAAATTAGGGTAGCGAGAGAGATGGGGAATAAAAGGTCTTCAGCCAGATTTGAAACAGGGACAAGCACTGCTTACGTGCAGATGGCAAATGATGGCAGTGTCCTGTTTCACAAAGGATTGCCACATAGCCACATTGCAGTTCCGTTTTACTTGCATGCTCATGCAAGATTCACATGTCCGGCATTTGTGAAGCAGGCAGGTGATCCTGGGAAATATCTAGAGATGGTAATCAGGCACTGATAAGTATTACATTGAGTGGGCCGCTACAGAAGCTGCAGGTTGATTACAGGGGCGTTACAGAGAAACACATGTACGTTAGTGTTGAATGATTAATATTACATTTGTTGTGTAAAGACAAATGTCCCATCTTGTCATTTAAATGTGGGTTTTGAGGATTTTTGAAAGAACCTGTTGGTGATAAAATTGTTTACTCCATGAGTTGTCGAGGATCTGAAGTCTTTTTGGTCTTGTGTGAGTCAAGACTGCAGTTTCTGCCTGGTCTTCAGGTCTTTTGAAGGACCCTCCTTTGTGGTCCTCCTTTAGAGGATCCAGGCTCTGAACTGGGACACGGCTGTTACGTGACCTCTGATTTGATTTTATATTGTAATGCTACAATGTTGCGTGTGAGCATGTGTGCTTTTTGTTGTGATCACCACACACTCCCGGAACAACAGCAGACATGCTACCTATTTAGAACACCTGAAGACGCAGCGTGTTATTGTTGATCTCAACACACAAACCAACACTGCACACACACACACACACACACACACACACACACACACAAACCCATCTAAACATCCTCTCCTCTGTCTCTCCATCCCAGTGTGCCTGCACACAGAGGGAGATTCAGTGGCCCGGTTGCCGTGGAAACCAGGCTGAGTGTACCAGCCAGCTCCACTGTTGGCTGATTGTGGCTCTCGTGTATTTGTGTGTGTGTGTGTGGTGAGTGAGTGTGCACTTGCGTAGGTGTGTGTAAGACTGTAAAGCCTATACAGGGCTCTGCTTTGAGTTGTTGAAGGGGAGGCTAAAATAGGCCACATGCACAAAAAACCTATAGGGCGTCTGCATGCTTCGTTTTCTGTGATTAAAAATCTTTAAATGGTTTCAGAAACTAAAGCAATTTTTGGATTAAATGCAGCATTTCAAGTGTTTAAAATCCTTCCACTGTTCCCTGTGATGAGTAAAATTGTGTGCAATAGCACGAGAGAGGGGAGGACATTTATCTTACAAAGCATTAAATCATCCTTACTACGGGTAATGAGTTCCACATACAGTGTGAGAGATTATGAGTCCTGCCTAACCTGCAGCACCATGTGCATGTGGGCCTTCAGTGAGCGGAGTCGCAGAGTTAATGAAGGACAAGGCAGTGGGAAGGGTGATGTGTGTGGCCGAGGATGCAGCTAACCTTTAGAAACCACAGGAGAGTTCAGCAACTACGATGGGATTTTTTTCTTTTTTTTCTCAAGCAACACCAGTACTGAACAGGTAAATGTCATTCAGCACGGGGCAAATCATTTCCTCTCACACAAATGAAGAGGTCAGATGGAAAAGGGGGTCTCATTTAGCTGCCACACAGCATCGCTTTGAGAAATGTCATGTCGAGCGTGTGATGCCTTAAACTCCCCGAGGAGAAGAAGCGGTCCTGACAAAGAGAGGCTTCTTGACTTATTCTTAGCCGGAAAATGATGCTGGACAACTGACAGAGCCAATCAATGCATCTATCTGCAGACTGGGGTGGAGTCAGGGTCAGAGGGGAGTGGTGTGTGGGGGTGAGTTTAACACCTGGGGACAAATAAACACATCAGAGCTCTGGAGGAATCTCATGCTGATGTCTTTCAGCTCCAGCTCTGTGACAATAAAGCTGTGTGTAGCTGTAGTCGCAGGGGTTTTAATGTTGTTACTAGCGATGTTATCAAAGCCATTTTAAAGTGTGAGATAGAGTACAGTATGTGGGCCGCCTGTGACAAACGCGCAGGTGAACAGAGAAAGATGTGCCTCGTTGAAAGACAAGACAATAAAGGGCTTTAGTTTTCTCAGTGACGGTGGAGAAATCAGCAAAGAACTGCGACGTGGCTGATAAACTAGGGTGAACGCCATCAAATTGCTTGTTTTGTACAATTAACAGTCCAAAATACAACTATATTTCAATTTTGAGAAGCTGGTAACAGCATGTGTTGAATCAACTAATCGTTTCAGTCATACTGCAAAGATTTCTTTACTTCATGTATGTAAAATGTAAAAGTCCAACTTTTACATTTTAGTAATTGAGGGGGGGAAATGGTTACAAGGAGTTAAGACAGATTTTGAAGGATGCAAATGTTGATATGGAGCCGCTGAATCCTTTAAGCATTCAGAGTCCTCACTTTGACTCCATTAAACTTTAATATGATTCCTCATTAAATAAAATGAGAGGAAGGCTGAGACTGAGTCTGGCACTTGGATTAGCGTTCTGGGGGAAAGGATTAAGTGTGAAATGTTACCTGTCGGACAAAACTGTTCGAGGTGGTGTCAGAGGAGGTGCTTCCGTCTGAGCGCTTAAATCGGCTCTTCCTCTTGGCGTACTTTCCCTGAAGATGGAGAGGATGAAGGGCAGGGGAGAGGGGGATTTGGAAAGGAAGAGAAAAACACAGAAAGTTTTATTGTGCTGCTCCATAATAACTTATCTTGACATATCTTGTAGAAAACCAAGTGTCCGGGGAGCATGGTGGCTATTAACATTTGGCATAGCATTTGTAAAAGCTTCTGAATATAATGAGGCAATCAGATAGAGCCAGAGATAAAGCAGCACGAGTCCCAGACAGGGAAGTCAAGCAGAGAAAATGTGTCCAGTGTGACCGTGAACAACCTTCATTACTTGTCGTTTTTCATGTTCTGATGCAAACTGGGACCTTGTAATCTGATTGGCAGACCCCTGGGAAATGGCCTATTCGGGTTGGGCAGAGGCCACGGATTGCATTACGAGCCCACCCTGCCCACATTGCCATGGTTACACAATGCCCACTAATTACATTTGTTGGCAATCAGGGGACTGCGGCTGTGTTGTTCTTCCAGCGTGAAAGAAAAGAGAACTGCTCGTTAAGATACTGCTTTAAAATAAAGAAGGAAGATTAACATACAGAAAGTGTACATGTTAGCACATTCACAAAGCACATTTAGTACTTCACAGACAGTCTGTGTCTGTGTGTGTGTGTGTGTATGCTTCTGCTACAGGTGCACCTCAGGGGGTATAGCTCAGTGGTAGAGCATTTGACTGCAGATCAAGAGGTCCCCAGTTCAAATCTGGGTGCCCCCTTTAGTGGAAATCTAAGCCAGGTGTACAATATGTAAACCATAAGCATTTTGACTTATGGGGCACTGCAGTAAAAATCCTTTTATAGTTCAATGTAATTTTAGCCATGTGAGAAGCATGGCTCTATGGAAACCCATGTCATGAAACATTATTACCTGAGGGGGGTATAGCTCAGTGGTAGAGCATTTGACTGCAGATCAAGAGGTCCCCAGTTCAAATCTGGGTGCCCCCTTTAAGGAAAACCATTTATATATAATCTGTAAGTATTTGAACTTGGTGGGCACTGGGGTAAAAAAAACTGTTCTTCTGGTTGTCTGTACCATTATTTTATCGTGTTCACCACAGATCAACTGTACATATCAGCCCCATAATACTAATATGGAGAATTCAAAATTATCCCTCTGAACGGTTAGATTTTTCATTCATTGTGTAAGAAACAATGACATTTATCCTCAACACACACTCCTCCTGCTTATAGCAAACCAACATTTCTGATCAGCTGCTCCAAACCAGTCCAAATGTCTGTTCTTGGATCAGCAGGAGAGATCTGGTGACAGCTAGCTACCTGCCAACAGAGATCCCTCCTCTACTCAGTATTTTCTTATCACATCACATCATGTAGGACAGGACAGGTCGAGGACCTCAGATGAGTGACGCCGTCCTGCCTGCCTTTAAGCAAACATGACCTGTTACACCAGCGACAACTGGTGCGAACACAAAAACACACTGCGGCCGAGAGGTTTCCAGTGTTCACAGATAAAAGAAAAGGAATCTGTTACACACTCCCCTCCAAAGACGGAGCTCTATAAAACCTCCTCCTGTAGTGCAAGAAAATGCTTGATTTACTGCAGCGGATGGACACGATGAATACACAGCACAGCAGGATGTTCCACAGCAACCTAACAGTGATACACCCAACAAAAATTACTGTGTTACAAACTTCTGCAAGTATGGTTGCTGGCTTTTAATGTGAAACTGGAACTCGAGGTGATGATACATGAGAAAAGATATAGATGAAAAACAAGAGGATAACATCACTGCTGGCAAATGATTCCACCTCCGCTGACTGAAAGAAGATGTCCAACCATCCTGACTTTTTAGAAAATGTCAAGTGCACTGATGACTTGTGTGTGTTCATTAAAACATCAGATTTTTCTATGGTTTTATAGTAACATTTACGACCGTATATATCAGGATAGACTATCTAGATAATGACATCTGATCACAGGCTTTTGCTTTTACACCTGGTGCTAATAACCATTCTTGTTGTCTTGTTAGCACGTGTTATGATCAGATTTTGTCCCCCACAGAAGGGATCCTCTAATGTCCCGTATGAACAGGAGGAATTTCAATGTTTTATGGTCACCTGACTATTGTTTTAAGACAGACTTCTTATCCAAACTGTCACGATTGCATTTACACCTGGCTGAGATCACATGTGTCACATGTCACATGTCACATGTGAACCAGACCTCCTCCAGGTACGTTATCCAGACACAGATCTCATGGTAATACCAGGTGAAAATGGCATTTTACTCTCCATCTTAATTGTTAAGGGTGCAACACGATCAGGCAGTCAAATCACCAGTTCCATCACCAAAGTATTTGGGAGTGAAAACAATGATGAACACAAAGATATTATCCACAGCAGCTGTAAAATGAAGCATGTTGGGTCAAAGTTGAACCAGGAAGTAGCTCTGCACATCCTGAATGTGGACAGTTTAAGTCGCCTCTGTCTTCTTAGATAACATGATTACACTGTGGATGCTCGCCCTGCTGGAGATGCGCCACCAGAAATCTCAGCACTTAAACTGGCATAGAAAATGTTATCGAAACAGATCAAGATCATAGCTAAATTACTCAAATAAGACCCATGTTGTGTCTTTTAAGGATGTTCTGCTTATACTCTGCTGTCACTGTGGGTGCTGGTAGGCACGTGTGTGTGTGTGTGTGTGTGTGTGTGTGTTTAGAGGCGTCTCCACGATCTGAACCACGATCGGGCGAGTTCCTGTCAGCAAAGGGCAGGGAAATGCCAGAGGAAATACGGAGGGGAGGCTCCCTGTTGGTAAACATCCTCCCAGATTAAGAGTATAATTAAAGAGGGTGTTCAGTGCGAACAGGGGGCTTCAGACTGGAAAGCAGGGAGCGTGGCGTGTGGTGGGTGGAGCGTGGCGTGTGGAGCGTGGCGTGTGGTGGGTGGCAGGGTGGAGAGTGGCGGGGTGCATGATATCCATGACTGTAAAATGTGAACCACGTCGCACTCTTCCACCTAGAACGCTCCATACCTTATTCTACTCACAGACATCCACACTGATCTGCAATCTGACGGACTCAATCTTTAATCTAAGCGACCCTCGGGCGCTGAGTGTGGATCAGCTCTGTGCCCACAGTATCTTTCGTCTTCTTCTTCTTCTTCTTCTGTGGTATGGTGCTGGGTGGAGAACTCTCCTTCAGGATATTAGAAACGCTGTTTCCCGCTTGTGTCTCCGTGGCAGAGTTATAAATACGTACACCAGCATGACCCGCTGCAGGTCTGCACGAACTTTATATCTAATTGATCAGAGGTGCCACACACACACACACACACACACACACACAGAAATAGAAACAGACCATTCCCCCGCTGCCTGGCACAAGGGGGGGGGGGGGTCCATCTGTTTCTCACCACAGCCTCGCTAGCAGATAAAGATCCGACTTCTAAAAACAGACAAGATGAGGTGAGATGGTGCGAGCAGGGTGTAGCTAGTGGGACATTCAGAGTGGATGGAGAAGGAATCGGGAGAGCTGAGGGGGAAGAGAGAGAAGAGAAGGAGCTGGGAGGAGTGGGAGTAGAGAGAGCAGGACTTGGCATGGTTTGAAGCGTTGGTTGTCTGTGTTGAGGTGATTTTTTTTTCCTTCTCCAGAGAGACAATGACTGAGCTCAGCGTGGGTGTGTTTGTTCTAGATATTCTCATCAATGTTTTTTTTTCATCCATTTAAACTGTTATGACTAAACATGCCCACAGCATCATGTCACTTCCTAAAAGCCACAGCTATCAGTAGCTGTAAAAAGAGTGACACCATCGCTACTTGAACTGTTAAATTGTAAATGAAGGAGAGAGGAAAAAAAGAAAAAGAAGAAATCACTTCACCCAAGTTGGATTTTCGAGGGTGGAGGAGGCTGTTGGAGAACATTTTCTCCAGATGGAAAAACATGCGTGATTTAAGGCATCAAACTTCAAAAGCCAAAATGAATGACTTTACAGTCACAGAAAACTTTGAGACTTCACCTCTTTTTGCGGCTCATGTCAATCCAAATGAAACTCACATTCATCCACATGTAATTAGTGCAACATCTACTACGGATAAGTACTGATTAATTAAACAAAGGCGTGGTGAGGACACCACGAGCGGGCAGCATAAAAACAACCGTTACATCATATCCTCCAATATGTTACACTCATCAAAAGCAACACTGTTACCGGCTTCAGGACAAACATGTCTTTATAAATCAAAATCCAAAGACCATAAAAACCACAACCTATCATGCGTCCTGTTAAAATCAGCGGAGGAGATTCCGGCTTGAATCAGTGCACTAGCATTTTAGACTCCGGAAGGCAAATTAGGAGACTTAATTGCCGAACAACCTGTTAATCTTCCGAAGTGAAACAGCTTCACTGTTATTAAAAAAAAGGCTCTTTGCTATAAATGCACGATAGTGTCCGCCACCTTTTCATTTTTATGTCATGATATTGGAGCTTTTCTTCCGGTTCTGTGCCTTGATCTTACCTGTGTGTGTGGATGATGGTCGAACATGTCCATTTGGATCTCCTGGGTTGAGGTCGAAGGCGTCCTGGACATACTACTTTTCTGTACCATTGATTTAACTTTTTTTAAATCTATTTTCAGTTTCGTGTGTTTATGATGTTGTCGACAGACTCATCTTTCTGTTTTCCAGGGAGGGTGAAGCCGCTGATGTATCGGAGGTGGCTGGTATTATAATGGCAACAGCTGCCTCCCTCCAGCCTATAGCGTTACAAACTGGCGCACAAGGCTTTTACACTACAGTCAAGTCGACGGGATGACGCGCCAACCCATCCGGTTAACGCTTTCAAAATAACGTTATTCAAACGTAACTAACGTGGCAAGTAGGAGGATGTGCCTCATGTTATTATATTGAAAATGTAATTAATAGATTTTCCAACTTCTAAGATAGTTTTTCTTACAGTAACCATTTAGAAAACACAAGCCTGTTTGTGCTTATGAAAACAATGACATGGACTGTTGCTTCTATGGCCGTCTTTAAACATTTGAATGGAAGACTGTAAACAAACTGTGAGGAATGCTTAATCAATAAATTAATGTATACATAATAATTTTGGGCTATGCATTTAGGCATTTAGCAGACGCTTTTATCCAAAGCGACTTCCAAATAAGAGCTTTACATAAAGTGAATAAGAGCTTTACATAAAGTGTAATATAAGTTATATAAGGCATTTCTTATATTATTATATATTAAAATAATAGTAAATAAGGATTATAGCAATATTAATGGCTATAATAGTCATAGTAGTAATATCGAAAATAAATTTGCAGCCTAAAAGGTTACAACTAGTTGGAAGGCTTCTACAGCACGTTTTATTTTGAAGACGGACTCACCTGGCTTCCGGTATGTTTGTGTCTTCCTCTCTTGACGTCGTTTCTCTCTCCTGTGTGCGCTCCAGACTCCAGCTGGGAGCCGATGTCCACGCCCCGCCGGACAGACCCCACCTCCATTTATGGATTGATGAGAGGAGAGAGGCGCGGTGACTGTGGACAGACTGCCGGGTCGAGACGCTGCCTGGTCCCCCACACCGGGATCCCGAGACCAGAGGCTCCTGGAGGACTGAAATGGGGGTTGAGAACAGTTCAGCTCCACACAGTTAGTTTGTTGCAGCGGCAGGGAGGCTCACTGTCGGAAGTCTTACCAAAAACCAAAAACCCCACCAGCTCCAGGGACCGTCTTCTATAAATGGTATAATGTGGACCCAGGGGCAGGTGGGATTGCTGAGCTTTATAGGGCCCCGAAAAATGCCAGGAATTGTACATATGTGCAGTTTGAGGCCCCTGGGGGAGGGGCTGCATAACTCTGGTGGAAGACGGCAAATAGAAACCAATTCAATATATAACACATACATTACAAAATAAATATGGAGGCAAGCAGTAAGGATGCCTCTGTGCGCCTGGAGCAGAGAGAAAATATAATATAAATATTTGGCTTTGGGTCAAAACTGCGTGATAGCCGTGAGGTTTGGGGTTGTTTATTTGGAAAGAACATTAGCATACCATTACTTTATAAAGCTGCGTTAGCAAACACGTACCTACACAAACATGCAGCAAGTATTAAGCAAGATTAGAAGACATTTGGAGTCATATTTGATGAAAGTATGTCCCACTTTTAATATATAATCACCCTTTAACTCTGTTTTGCTCTCCAACTCTTGAGATGCTGCAAGGTGTTCCACTGTTCTTCAGCTAGCTAGCCCCTAACTTTCTCCGTCTGTTGTGTGCAGGTAGTAGTGTACGCTGGGTTTATCAAGGAGTGTTCACACAGAAAGCAAATCGTTTTTTTGTTTTTCATATCGTCATTACCAAGAATTTCTCTTTATTCGCCCCAAAACAGCCAACATAACAACTGAACAGACGTTAGCACGCTAACAAGCTAGCTAGCTAACAACGGTTAGTTTTCAGCTCAGCCTGCATGAAGCAGAGTAAAGCTGAAAACTCAAGCAAACTAAGATGAAATATGCTAGCAGTGGTGGAAGAAGTATTCAGATCCTTAACTTAAATACAAGTACATTAATGTACACAGACTCCAGTGCAAGTAAAAGTCCTGCATTCAAACTTACTTGAGTATAAACATAGAAAGTAACTTGTGCAGTAAAATGACCCCTGTGAGAGATATATTATTCTATATGACATTATTAGATTATTAATTCTGATAAATCACCTTTACTGTTGTAGCTGGTTGACATGGAGCCAGTTTAAACTACTTAATATACAGTTCAGAAACATGCCAAGGGATCACAACTTTTTGTAAGAGGTCTCAAGCCAAAAAGGTTGGCTGGCTTCACCTTGTATGTTATAAGCTTTTTACTGTTAATTTAAAATGCAGTTTAAAAAGGTACAATATTAATCTCTGGATTGTAGTGGAGGAGTATAAATATAAAGCAGCTTAAATACTCAAGTAAAGTACCTCAAGATTGTACTTAAGAACAGTACTTGAGTAAAAGTACTTGGTTACTTTCCACCACTGGGAGCTGGAAAGCTTTGTAGAGCTGTGGGGAGCTGCACAGACAGGTGGTAATTCTCTGCAGGTGCATCACTATGAGTGACCCCATTAGGTGTCACATTAGGCATTTGATCCTAAAATATTTGGAAGCGCTGCTTTGAGTTTTCAGATGCTCGATGCTGACGCACTGTGAGTCATGATCCATTGAGACACAGAAAACTAAAACTCCTACATTGTGAACATACGTCCGGTGGGGTGGTTACCTCAGTAGGAGGAAGCCTTAATGGTTATCCTCAATTACACAAGCAGACAAATAGAAACATGGTGTACTTTCAAAATGATGATAGTCGTGTCTGTGAAGAGATCCGCAGCAGCTGCTTAACATCTTTCTCCAGGAAAAAACACAATGTGCAGCAGGAGAACACAGAGTTGCAGGTTGTGTTTGGCTCTCGTGTTTTTCATCTCTGTGCTGTTGCCAAAGGTACATGAGCAGATGGACCGTGCTTCTACTGTGGCTGTCTTCAGTTTACAATCACGTCAGAACTCGGATCTTGTACTTGAGTAAAAGTACACAATGTAGAAATACTTTAGTACAAAAGTATTAACATCAACATTTAGTCAAAGTACCAAAAGTAAAAGAACTTGATTTCAGAAGCATATATATTACTTTAATGGATTATAGTTATTAGTGCATTGATGTGTACATTACTTTAATGTTAGAAAATAGAAAGTAAAGTACAAGTACCTCCAAAATTGTATTTCCTACTTCAATATTTGTGTTCTTCACTCGTCTGTCTTGTGTATTTTGTCTGTTTGATTTCTAACTGCTGTGATTTTCCTTCCTGACGGACATGACAGGATGAGTGTTCTCTGCTTCGTGAACAGGGTGAGTAACGACGGCAGCAGCACAGGGGCATCATCACGAACCCCCTGATGAGTTCAGCTTTAAAAGGACCCCGCAAATATGATGAGTGTGTCCCTCTGACGCCGCCGACATGTCATCCTGCTAGTCACTGGAGGACTGAGCGGCTTCACTGCCGGCTCAAAGTACCTGACGGTGAGGAGAGACCTCAGGTTTAGTGGTGCTTTCACTGGCTTTGATACCATTTCCTGTTTCTGTGGAGTAAACAGGTGTAAGGAAAGCAATACATTTTGACCAACTAAAATTATTAAAGTATAATTCATAAACAAGTCTGGGTTGAACAGAATTTATTCATTAAGAAATATACTAAACAATCTGTTTATGAGTTTAAGGATTAACTGCCGCAGTAAATGAATGCAAGTGAATATGTAAAATGGTTAATATGAAGTGCTTAAAGATGAAAGTGTATGACGGTGAAGTTAGAGAAAAGATATCTACCTACTGTATGCACAACACACCAAATTTAAGATTCATTACAAATTAAAATAATTGGATTTGGGCACTAAACCTGACAGTGTTAATCAGCTGTTACATTGCAAATAAGTTAAAATCTGTTGAGGAGGGACAATCTTTTGCCTGCACAGCGAAAAAAAAACATAGCCAGACGCTAACGCTGTTTGTACCTATTTGTCTGAGGTTACACTACAGTTTCTCCATCATACTACACCTCTTTCTATGCACTCTATTATCTTGGTTTTGATCCTTAACAGTCAAAAAGTTATTTTCTCATCTTTTCACTTTCCTGAAGCTGCATATTTTAAATCAACTTGTCGGTAGACTGTGTTGCTGTTCATTTTATACTGTTAATAGTCTATTATGGGTGTCTTTCACACCCTTAATAGGCTGAATTTCACAGTGCATCACTTACATGAAGATACTTTTTGTACAATATTTTGGGAACTCAAGCTTTTCTTCTGTCTTCTTTCAGCATTTCTGTTTTGCCCAGTGTCACTTCTTTTGATGTGCTTTAAAGGTCATGACTAGATAACAGACTACAATTGAATGATGACAAAAAAATTAATTTGGCATTACAGGAGATGCAGTGAAGTAATGTTTGTGTCAGTCTTAACACTCAGAATGTGCAGAATATAGGTCACAAAATCAATCAATAATAGAAAAATAAGTTGAACTAAAAGAGCTTAAGAACGTAAGAAAGACAGCAGATAAATAGATAATAATCATCTACTGTTATTATTTCTAATTGCACTATGGTATTTCCCCTGTCTCTGTTGAATCTGCTTATGTAACATATTTTTAACCAATTTTGCTAAATTTAAGGATTTGAAGCCTCCACGACAAGCATTTGACAGCATTTGATGACAAGAATTTGACATTCCGGTCATCAATGTACAAATGCAAGATATTAGAAATCATATAAACGTACAAAGCCATGTTATTGGAGGTCGGGTATCAGTGGCATTTCAGGGCTCAACTCCGCCCTCATGTGTTACAACAGCAGAATTCATTCAAGTCTTTACCTCTCCCATAATGCATTGCAAAAACACTAGTCAGTACCATTATTTTACGAAGGGGGTTCAGCGATTTAACCTAAACTCAAGATTTCCTTTGACTTTAAGAATTTCCCATAGTTTAGTTGTTAAATAATCCAATATTTTAGCACTGAGAAATATGTTTGCTATTGATAATGTCCAGCGTGGTCTGGGCTAACACCGAGCTGTTTCGTGTTTAGAGATGGACTCTCCTCTATAATGGTAGCTTCCAGTCCGTCTCCGCAAGCCTTCCTTTTCCTATTGAAGTAGCAGCCATGAGGTAGGACCCCAGTCGATGGCGAAATAAAAGTCATCATTTAACTGTTAAAATGCACATTTGTTAACCCAATGTCACGTCACTAAGATACTTTATTATTTTCTTTATCGATACATAACGTTTATAACTCCTTCCAACACCAAAAACCCGTACATTTGTGTAACACGATGTAGCAGACGGAGAGGCCATGTTGTCAACCCGGCTGGCAGTGTTAGCTGTGCGGCTAACAGCCACTTAGCTGCTGAAACAGTGGGACAACACTTCGGATCCTTTATGAAACGTCACTTTTGTGGCATTGAGTTTGATACAGTCATGGAAATAGACATGGACAGTATAATTGTTGATAGATGTTTGACCTGGGTTGTACGTGTCCTGCAGCATGCTCAGGCTCCAGAAGAGGCTGGCCTCCAGCGTCCTGCGCTGCGGCAAGAAGAAGGTCTGGCTGGATCCCAACGAGACGAATGAGATCGCCAACGCCAACTCTCGTAAGTAGAGCAACAAGTCGCCCTGTTGTTTGTAAGTCAGCTTTACATCTTCACCATTTACCCAGATAATGATGAGATTGCTTTTAAAAGTGTGTTTCAGTGTGTGGAGGGTCAGGTAGCACCACCAAAATCAGCTAAACGTGCTCCAGCACGTCACTAATGGAGAGACATGTAGACGTTTTAATACATCTGCCATCTATTCAAGCGAAGATTAACAATCTACATAAACGTATAAAGGCCTGAAGTATTGTAACTTTACCTTACTGAATGTTTGGCCTTGAGAGACTGACTTGTAAAAGGACAAAGACATTTCCAAAGTAGAAAAAATAAAGAGCAGGGCAATATAGCAAAACAATTTCCCTTTCTAATAATACGTTAAATGCTTGGGACTGGTTGTTTTACAACATAATGAGGGCGTTTTCCCTCGGTGTTAACTGTTAAATATAGATTGTACTATTTCTTCATGATCATGCTCTTCACTGCCGATGAGAATTTCTCAAGGTTTCTTGTGGGTCCTTATTTTTTCTGGCTGAGGAGTCAGTGTATGACCGTAGCTTACCTGTGACCTTCTGTCTTTAGGCCAGCAGATCCGTAAACTGGTGAAGGATGGTCTCATCATCCGCAAACCTGTTACGGTCCATTCCCGGGCCCGCTGCCGCAAGAACACGCTGGCGCGCCGCAAGGGAAGGCACATGGGAGTTGGTAAGTCGCCTTTAACTTCTGACAATTGTTTTTCAGATTTGTCAAGCACAGATACCTGTAACACATTTAAAAATGATCCACTACACTGGTGATGTGAAGAAACCGGATCTCATTGAATGATTGAACCTTGTTAGACATGTTATCATCTGGATGATGAGATCAATTGTGCGGTTAAAGTTGACGTGCCTTCCTCATCTCTTTTCCCCAGGTAAGAGAAAGGGTACAGCCAACGCCCGCATGCCTGAGAAGTTGTCTTGGATGCGCCGCATGAGGATCCTGCGTCGTCTGCTGCGTCGCTACAGGGAGTCCAAGAAGATTGACAGGCACATGTAGGTTCAGGACATCTTCACTGGTTGTTTCTGCTCTTGTTGATGTAGCCAGGGTCTTATTTTTTGTGCACTGAAATACAGATTTTATTTTTTAAATTTAGATTTTCCCACGGTGCTGAAAGTTTCTAAAATTGCTTTTTTATACTTTTTAATATCGCTGGTTTTCCAGTGAAGGCAAGCCTTCATGCTGATAGTATACAGAAAGGTGTATACAGTTCATTTCTGGTAGTGGCACTGGCAATTTCTACACTAACAGACCTCTAAAGGTGTTTTCAAACCATTGAATACACTGATATTACACGCAGGCACACTGTGAAGATCTGGTGCCTCTGAATTGCAACAGTTTGGTTATTCTGATATTGTGATGTTTTTTCTCCCTCCGCTGTCCCACAGGTACCACAGCCTCTACCTGAGGGCCAAGGGTAACGTGTTCAAGAATAAGCGCATCCTTATGGAGCACATCCACAAGCTGAAGGCAGACAAGGCTCGCAAGAAGCTCCTGGCGTAAGTCCTCGACCCAAACTTCAGTTCTTTTTTCTTCTGGTTCACAGGACGGCAGGTTGAGCTGTATTTATCCATGATATATCCAGTAATAGCAATACTTGGATATTCATTCTCTTTAAAAAAAAGACCTCGCACTCTACTACAGGTCTATTTAAATTCTCTACAGTGTTATGTTGTGCAGCAGGTGGTCGTTGGGCTTGATTGTGTAACAGAACAATCAGTAGCAGACAGAAATTTCACTTCACGTGCTTTGGCTTTAAATAGGTTTCTATCAGTTGGTATTTAAGTGTGTATTAACATCGGAATGACATGACGATTACACACTGTATGAACACCTGTTTCTCTCTCTGCCTGTCTCACAGTGACCAGGCCGAGGCTCGTCGTTCCAAGACAAAGGAGGCCCGCAAGCGCAGAGAGGAGCGTCTCCAGGCCAAGAAGGAGGAGATCATCAAGACCTTGTCCAAGGAGGAGGAGACGACCAAGAAGTAATCTGGTTCCGTCAATCCTGCCTGCCTGCCAGCTGACAATAAAAGTGTACATAAAGACAGACGGTGTTCTCGTCTTTCTTTCCTCATGAAGCAAATACACAATTAGTGCGTTGTTAAAATGTGATGGCTGACAGCTGTAGTGAGGAAATATTGGTGCACTTTAGACACATTTCTCCTCCTTGACCTCGTGTATGTTTTATTAGTTTGACGTTCTCCAGCTGCCTGTTCAGTGAGGTCCAGCTCCACCAGCTGTAACACTAAAACTCTGCTTACGTGTTGTTACATGGAATATTCTGATAACAATAAGCCAGTAACGCTCTCAAAGGGACCACTCTGCCTAACAAGTACTTTAATACTTAGTATATTTTGCTGTTAATACTTTTGTACTTCTACATGAATGCAGGACTTTTACAGTATAATGCTTTTTACAATGTGATATGATGCATTGTTGGTTTAAAATATCCATTAAAGCTGCTTTAATGACCAAATCATTAACAATTTAACATGATCCAAGCTTCACTTATTGAAGTGCAGCTAAGATTGAGTTCACGTTGTCGGTAGAATGTTAATGACAATTTGATTTTATTCCCACTCAAGTTAAATATCTTGTACAGGAAATACGTGAGTGCAGACTAAAATGAAAATTTCCTGGAATTCCTCAGCGGAGTGCCACCCCCGCCCTCCGACTGCAAAGTTATGTGAAGGAAAATGTTAATTTGAAAAACATTAAACTTTAATTACTTGGAACAGTTTGACAAAACAATCCCAACTGAAGGTCCACTGAGCGTTTGTTTTTCTGCAGGTGACTGGAAAAGGCACCTTAAGCTGTTGATCGTTTAGTCAAGAATGAAGTCAACCCTGACGAGAAGTCCTAAAAGTGCTCTGGATGGACTCACAGCTGCTGCTTCGCCTACACGTCATGGTTAAAAGTAAATTAAGATAAACAGATTGATGGTCCCGCTTGTTCATGGGTAACATTTGAAAGTGCAAAAGAAAAAGAAAACCCCAATGTCTTAAAGTCTGGACTCTTGTGGCTCCACTTTTCATATTTTGTAATTTAATCATACAATGTAAATATCCTGCCACAAACATCTTACTCTTGAAAGTAAAGATGTAATTAAAAGACAAATGTGTCATTTGTAATATTAGATTCCGTTTGAATGCGGTCTCTGGCAACATGTCGTCTTGTTATCACCAGAGATCAGACCACCAAATGATCTTCAGTCTGATTTCAGGCCGTTAATTGTATTTCCTGCTCTGAGAAATGAAAGTCCTCCTGCTGACTTTCTCTCTGGACTCTGCGGTGACCTCCTGTGACCCCAAATCCATTAAAATTAACAGATGAAACGGATGAGTTCCCTCTTTCGTTTTCTTAATGAAATTGATCAATCTAAATGTTTTGGAGGTGTACCAGACACACTGTCTCAATAACGTGTGTAATTGTGAAGGTGTGTTGCCCTCTAGTGGCTGCAGCTGGTGAGAGTATTTGCCTTTAAAAAAGTGCGGTTTGTAAAAATCTTTTCGACAGCTGTGATACTGCAGGAAGTCAAATCAAGAGGTAAATACGTGTAAACTCTTGACACTTTGGCGAACTATATCTCACAGAGAAGATTTTCCTGGACTTGTTGGGAGCAGATTTCTCAGCGATGATCCCAGAATTCACTGTGAGGGAGTCCTGAGTCCTGCACAGGTCATTATGTGCTCTTCTCCAACAGAGTAATAATATCTCGAATTTAAACAAATCATTAATGCTTTTAAAGTTTGTGTTCATTTGTGTCATGGATCTATATACTCACTTTTCTTTTAGATCCCTCCCCAGTTGGTTGATTTGGAATAAAGGCATTTATTCTTTTAAAGTTACCATATTTATTAATCACAAACATAAGTCAAAGCGTTACATGAAGCAGTTGTTACAGATATATATATCTGGAGACTCTAATATAACATCACCTAGCATAACTAAGCCATGTCAGGAAGAGTCTGAAAATCCTTGTCCATAAATTCAGACTTATAGTCACTCACTTTCCTACCGCACCCCCCTGGGGTTCAGACTGTGTTGTTTGCAGTTGGTTCCTGTCTAGCAAGTTCATCAAGAGAATAACAGACCCATCACATACCTAAATGATCCCCCATACATTGATAACACTTACCGACACCGTTATTAACATACATTTCTAGCCACTGCAATCTAGAGGGACCCCCTTCTTCCATTATTCCTAGTGGTTAACCTAAAACCGTTAAATTAAGAGATTAAAACCTTCAACTTTGGAGCCCTTTCCTGTCAGTACTGGTGTGTACCTTGATATACACAACAGATACAACAACCTTTAAAGAGTCTATTCAAGTCTCTGAAGATTCAATGTTCTCCTACTACCGAAACACACTCTGCTTTTATGCAAGAGCAGGGATTGTCTTTCACGCTCGCTGGTGCTCTGTCTGCTGGTCGTCCTGTAGGTCTTGAAGGTCTCTCTGGACGTCGTTGAGAGAGCGGCCTGTCACCCTTTCCTTCCAGACGCACAGTGTAGCGGGTTCGTTCAACCACTGGACCTGTCCACCGGGGCTCTGTCCACTTCTGCTTGATCACCTTTAACCGTACCCACTCAGCGATGTGTGGTGTTGGTGGAGTTCCTGCTGTCTTAGAGTCACGAATCTGCTTCCCAAATTCTGAAACTAGAACTCGCAATTGATTAAAATCTTTTGTATATTCACCTTCAGCCGCCTCCTCTGCACATAGCATGATTCAATCTGAAACATAACCTGCTGTTTTTGGCTGCCTCATCTGCAGCACGGTTACTTTTTTACTCGTGTATGTTCTCTGCTGTGCCCTTTGCACTTCACAACTGAAACTTTCTGTGGTAACCGCAACACTTCAGATAAACCTTTCATTTCGATTTCATGTTTTTTTAGCTTATTTCCTGCAGTTAAGAAACCAGCTCTCAGCCATTATCCGAGTTCTACAAGTACTGCTGTCACTGTGTACGCTGAGTCTGTGCAGATTGTGACTCTTCGTCCGTCAGCTATTTTTAACGCCTCTATTAATGCTAACACTTCTGCTCTTTGTGCAGACTGTGTCCCTTCTATGCGTTCCGCTAGAATAATTTCAAACTGTCCTGGTTTTCACTTCCTCTGATGGCGTATGCTGACTGTAGACCATTATTCTCATGTCTGAAACAGCTACCGTCTGTGAACAAAATGAGATACGGGCCTTTTAATGGTTCAGCCTGTAAACCAGATCTGGCTTTTCCCTCCCTCATTATCTTTTGCTCACACTCCTGTGGTTCTTCACTTCCCATGTGGTCTGCCATGTTTATTCCTTCATGTGTGAACGTTAGATTCGGCTGTGATAGGATGGAACTCATCCTTCTCTGTCTCAGTGATGTCATTGTGAAATTTTGGGAATTTTCATATGCTACCACACTATGTGATGTCAAAATCGTCAGTGGGTGGCCCATTACCAGGTGAGCTGTTTTTTGTATAAGCTTAGTCACCGCTGTTGCATGCTGTGTAGATGTGTGATGTCTTTTTTCCATATTATCTAATATAAAGCTCAAATACATCAGAATAGATATTTCCCCCTTTTTCTGAAACAACACTCCATTAACAGTGCCGTGTGTTTCAGAAACATCAAAATAAAACGGGGTGGCGTAATCAGGCGAGGACAACTCCGCAGCTGCAGAGAGTACCTGTTTTTACTAAATAAAAGCACACTCTGCCTCCACTGACCTTAACTTAGTTTAAGACCCAATCAGTAGTTTCGACAGACCGTTTGGTCATTGGACCCAAATCTTTAGCCTGGTGAGAGGGTGAAAGTAACAAAGAGACATGGGGGACCGAGTTATCTGACATAAGGAACAATTGTAATTAATTCGGTGTTAGAGCCACAGCCGCAGCAACACCCTCAGAGGCAACATATATGTCCTGAGTTTTAATAAACCAATTATGACCTTGCAAGGTTTCCCGAATATCCTCTGCATAACATTGATCATCATGTCTATCATAAAAAGAGTGAGGTGGGTCAGGAGGAGAAACACAAGGTCGGAAAAGAGATATCCAAGATTTCCAGGTCTGGAAAACAGTCATGACCCCCGGACCTGAAGGAGACTCTGGATCTAATAGTTCCCAGTATATGTCAGCGCATTCAGTCAAGTAACGGACTCATCAACCATCCGGAGGAAGATGGGGAGGAACACAACCGTGAACTGCCATCCGGCAGTGTAACGTTGCGGCCATCTGGAGAACAGAGAATGGTAGCTCCTAGGCGGATTAGAAAAAACGTACATCGGCATCAATTAGCAACAGTCATAGGCAGTATAGGCCTTGGGTTTTCTCAGGGGTGTGTCAGTAGGGTGCCCCA
>JAVQJD010005202.1:0-17338 GCA_036023655.1 Nannoperca australis
CCAAGCCCCTGGCCATTCCAGTAATGGCTCCATCTGTCATGGGCAGCTGGACACACACACACACACACACACACACACACACACATCATGTGTAGGAAAGAGGCTGGGGACGAGGGAGGCAGGGACACTGTGCCGAAAAAGAGAGCGAGCCAGCAGCTGAATGACAGGAGTGAGAGAGTGAAGAGAGGGAGAGCAGAGGACTCTCTCTGATTAGACTGATAGAACATTGACAGGGTTAATCTCTTGATAACTACTCCCTATTGATCCACTAACACACAGGAGTTGACTGCAGAGTTGATACACACACACACACACACACATCATAAAACAGCACACATGTTCTCGAGAGGAAAATTTCTATGAAGCTAGATCTCCTTGTTCTACTGACCTATATGCATATATTAATACAAATGGGAATACCAACGGGGAACTCGGTCTTTCAAGAGTCTTCGTATATCTGAATGTGTCCTTTCCTTCTCATCTCTGCTACAAAAAAATAAGAAGTGGATACTGTGCACTGTTAGGCAGAGAAGCAATATAGAAATCGTGTGCGATAATGTCTATGTGAATCAGTGATGTCCTAACTGAAATAACAGCAATGCCAAACTATACATCACATTAAAAAGACTATAAAACAATGAGAAATGCACATTAGAGAAGCTTAGGACACTGAAGATAACAAATAGACTACTTCTTTAGGATTCCTTCAGGATTACTTTGCTCACTATATTCTGCATGACCTGCGTGTTTGTGTTGACCTGCTTTTCCATTGTATGTAACTACACACAAAGGCAACACAGACGCACACAGCTCATTGATGCTTATTTTATTTCATTTTCCTGCTTCACTGCCCATTACTGTCACGCTAAATAAAGAAACAGAGAGGAATAGTGATACAGAGTGCAGGGAAAAAAACTGATAACGCGCTGGAGTGAGGTAGAGGAGCAAGAGCTTTGAGGAGATATGAGTACAACTCTTTGAGGGTCCACCAGATAGCCTAGCAATCTCAGCACAATTTCCCCATTTTAGTGAGCTGGGGATCAGGAGTAGTGCAGCTTTTACAGGCTATTGCTATTCCCTGTCTGCTATCTTGAGGTTCAGGTCACCTTTTGTGTATCCCTGAAGCAAAACCTAGAGGCATTGTGCCCTACAAAGACAAGAAGAAATGGATTTTCTTTACTTCTTTTTTGTCTTTTGATGTGTGAAAAGTACCGACTTTGTTTTATATAAGAAAAAAAAATCACACCCAAATAAGATATTAATGAGAGGCAGAGGAAGTCTTTTTTCGCAGATTAGCTACAGATACTGTTGTGCTCTTTGGCTGCAAGTATACTGTTTTATATTGTGAAACAGTTTATATATCAGGGGTTTGTTCCCCTCTTTACTTTTCTCATCTCTGCTGCTGTTTATACGTAAACAGAAAGACAGGACGAAAACAAATTCACAAATCAAAGTTGCGGTTTTCACTAGATTCCTCGTTTTATCTCTGAGTGTGAGAAAAAGCGCATTAAAGCGAGATTATGCAGTGTAAACTTTGAGAGACTCCTGCTCCGGCTCATTATGCTGTGATTCATTCACATAAACCTACAAAAGGGACTTTGATCCATTAAACTGAGATACACAGATCGACTGTGGGGCAAGTGAAGCTCAATGTGGCTGATGAAGATAAATGCAAAAGTCATTTAGTCATTGAAAGTGATTCCCACAGCTCTTGGGCAAATCTGGCCAGGGTGGCAGACAGCACAGATATAGCAGGCATGATGCCACGCCATATCTTTGAAGCCAAGTCAATCTCCAAACAACCCGCTAACGCTCCTCTTTGGATTAGATCATGGGCCGATCTGCAAATACCCATTACAGTGCACATGGTAACTGCCAAAGACACAGTGAGCGGCAGAGGGACAGACAGACGGGCAGGTGGGCAGACAAACAGGATGGGGAAGTGAAAAAAGAGACAGACACACTCTTGGCTTAGATGCAAAACGTGCGTGAGGGTGTGGCTCATCCAGCACAGGGGAAAAGAAAAAAAAGAGGCCAAAATTCCAATTAAATGAAGAGAAGAAAAAGGGTGAGTTGTAAAGGTGAGGGAGGAGAGATGGTGAGATGGGTGTGCTCGTGTGTGACAGCACCATCAGGTCATCCCAAAGGCTTAACCCTTTCAGCATCCTCACAAGTGGAGGTTTGTTTGGGAGTCACTCTATGGTTTTATGGTCAAAGAGACCATAAAAATACATGCACATTTCCGCATGTATAGTTGGTGGAGGAGGATGCAACGAGCAATTACTTTTGGTTGTATAGGTCTGCAGCAGTGGTGATAAAGTAAGGAGGGGGAAGGTAGGGTGGAATGTATTAGAGAGATCCAGTTTGCTTAATCATCTCTGTCCTCTTGAAGAGAAGCAGGCTGAACGGAAAGAAGGCTTGAGAAATAGAAGAGGCTAAAGAATGACAAAATAATATTATTTTAGCGAGCAAAGATGCTGTCAAATCGAGGCTATATTTCACAATGTTAGAGTAATGTCTGGATAAGTGTAAGAAGTAGTAACAAAATCACCCTCCTCTCCTTCCAAAAATGCAATCACACCTTCATAAATATTAATAACACCATCACAGCTGCTATATTAAAGTGCTTACCTTATCCAACCTACTCTCCCTCTCATACACATTACACACACTAACTCTCACTATAATATATCTCAAAAATAATATCCCGGCTGGAACAAACAGGTTTTCATCTCAAATCTCAACTGGGAGGGAGACACCTCTCGGGGTCCATTACTGTCCACACAAATGTGCTGGAAGTCACATGCAGGCACAGAAATTTAGACAAATAGCCTAGTGTGTTCTGACAGTAACACACATTCACTAACACAGACTCAGACACATCATTTTCCTCTTTCATTAGCCTTTTCTGTATGGCACAGGCACAGACATTCACTGTCAGACAGATGCTCTGATCACAGTGTACTTTGAGACACCGACCTAGAAGCTCCCATGTTTGACAGAGACGTGAATATCTAACACAGACGGCCGTGTATAACTGGAACAATAGTGAATAGTGATATTCACCCTATTCACTGTACAAACTGAAGCCACTTCCTCCCTTGCACATCTTTCTCCTCTCCTTCTTCCTCGATCCTAAATCAAAAGGCCACTGGTTTGTACTGAAGGGAGATGGGCACCACTCTGAAACACTGAGTCATTCTTTCAAAACAACCCCTTTCTAATTTGAGCACAAACACACACACACACATACACATGCACGCATGGGTACACATTGCATGCAAAATGAAACTGTATTTCACTTTTCTGCAATTCTTAAACATGTGTATATACTCTCTGAGACCTCCTGTGTCTCCCACACCCTCACAGCATTCTGCCTATTGCCCCTAGCAACGCCAGTAGCTCGGAAACTTCTCAGCCCGAGTTCTAGCATCACCACGGCGACAGCGGCACAGGCTGATTCATTTTAGCAGTCCAGCAGCTTGCAAGACATGATACCTCCCTCTATGTCATTCTGGTGATGGATGCCTGTGGAGGAAACTGTAGTTGGGATGCTCTGTAATTCCCATTGTAACCTACCCGCGTCCTCATTGGAGACAGCAGTCCCTCCATGGCTGATTCGGTTGGTTCCGGTGGGCTCTGGTCCCCTCAGCTGTGTCAGTGTATTATCCCAGTCCGCAAATAGATCCTGTTAGAAACGCTGTCTCATCCTCAGAGTGAACATCTCCTCTACAAGGCAGCTCCCTACCCACCCAGAGAGCCCAGCACACTGACAGGCACACACAGAGAGTCTCTGTGTGTGTGTGTGTGTGTGTGTGTGCGTATACACACACACACACACAATGGGGAGCAGGAGGAGAGAGGGCAGTGCCAAACTCCCAGCGCTTCTGCTCCTTCCTCCGACCTGTCAGTTGGTGTGTGATCTTCCCCTACAAAGCACTGTGGTATTAATGTGCAATGTCCATGGAAGGTCTCTCTCTCTCTCCTTGGCTTTTCGTTGTCCCTCTCTCTCTCTGCCTGTCCCCTTCTCTCTTACTCCCTCACTCCCTCCAGCTACATTTGTTCCTTTCAATGTGGCAAATGATTGCAGGTCTTTTTTTATGGTACAGCTTTCCTGCAAGTGCTCTCTCTCTGCTCACTCTCTCTCTCTCTCTCTCTCTCTCTCTTTTTCCCTCCCTCTCCTCCTCCCCCCTGTCCCTTCTCACCCTCTCAGCTTCTCATAATGCTTTTCTTTTTTAGTTCTCCTGCTCACTGTCAACTCCTTGTTCCCGCCCGAGACCCAAGCCGGGGGGGTCAGACAAAATGTACATTTATAGCGTGTGTGTGAAAAACACAGAGAAAGAAAGCGAAAGAGACACAGAGAAAGAGAAGAGAGGGCACTCTCGGGTCCACTATTGTCCCTCCAGACAATAGTGGCTCTTAATCGCCTAGCAACCTGATCACCCTCTATTCTCTTAATAGACAAGGCATGAGTCACCCTTTCAAACACACACACACACTCAAACAGGGTCCCCCCTTTTCACACATGCCCACGCTCACAGGGCTACATCTGCACCATAACCTACTGTAAATATTCATAACATGTAACAGGTCATCTAGCATATTGTAGGCTGTTATAGTAGCAGTTTGATGCGATTTTCTTCCCTTTACGCTCAGGGTTTCTGTCTTGTTGTATGTAATTGAGATGCTGCTAAAGACAAACTGCGAAACAAAGGGTGACGGCTGAGTGCCACTGGATTCGTGTGTGTGTGTGTGCGTGTGCGTGTTTATGTTGAGTGTGTGCTAATGTTCCTCCTTTTAGATGGACGAAAACACCTCATCACCTCTCCCCCAAGCTGCATCTCACCGTTGCCATGGCAACACTGTCCGTAAGGGCAGGAGCACGGAGAAGCAGTGAGAACCGTTAACTGAAATAAATAAATAAAAACGCATTCCTGTGCTCGTTGTCTGTCTCCGCCGCAGTAGTTGGATCTAACTGTGCAGTGGGAAGAGACCAGTAGTTCAGCTACTGCAACAAGCCTCACTGCCTGGACTGCGTGACACCAAGTGAAGGATCTCACTTATTTTTAGCCTGGCTTCTCTGTGTTGACCCAGATAGCACAAAAAAAGCATTAAATTAACCAAATTAACCACGACGGACATTACCGTTGAGGATCCCTCATCAGCTTTTATGCACAGTATAACACATCCTTACCATGCCATGTACCACAGAACTTTACACATGACTATTATACTGTCACCAGCAGTAAAGACCCTCACATTTGAATTCACAAATGAACATTTAACATATCACAACATTACATTTACATCATGAAAACACAAGATTATTAAAAAAAATGAAAGTTTCCCATAATTAGTTGCTAAACAAGTGGTTTACCCACTGGTGCAGCAATAAATGTCATGAATTCATATACACACTTAATTAGACCACATCCAGTCGTGGAAAAACATCCAGTCCTCTTTTCTATAAGAAACACAAATGCCTGTTGATGACTTGGCGCTGACAAGTTGAAACCGTATGCTGACTGTTACACTGTCACATAAGCACTGCAGCGATGAAAAAGCAGATAGACTGGAACCTGCTGTCACATAACAGCATCGATCGCAGGCTGGCCTGCCTGGACGACACAGACATCTCAGCCCACAAATGTGTGGCCGAGATCAATAACATTCAAACTGCAGGTGGCACGGCCAGTGTTGCTCTGTATGTGTGTGTGTGTTTGTCAAATTGATCAATGTTGAATGTGTGTGCTGAAAATGAACAGAATACTACTTTATAAAGCAGTTTCTTTTTTTTCTCCTTGTGTTTGAAACATTGTCATTTGATTTTAATTGCATGGCGTGATCAAAAACATAAATGTATGCTCAAAAAAAAAACACTGTTCAGGAGCCTAGAAGGTGAAATTTGATGCAACATTCATAATCATTGAGATAATTAACATTTAATTAAAATGAACCTCCTTGAACAGGGTTCATAGTCATGCATTTCATTTATAAAGCATATTTAAACAGGAGATTTCCCATAGGCGAACATTCCTTGGTCCACTTCACATCAGACAATTTACCACTTCACACGGAACATCGCCATCAGACCCTATGATTGTATCACAGCACACACTCACACACAAGGACACAAAACAGACACAGATGAATAAACACACAGGCACACACTATATCAACCCCCTAATTCTTCCGCACACACTTATTGATGATGTAAAGATTGAATAAGTGCTGCAGAGGTCTCTATAGGGAGGGAGTGGGAAGAGCTCATATCTCATTATTTAGCTGATCTCTGACCTCAGAGCAGTGCTAGACCCAAGGTAGTCTCTTAAACGCAGCCTCATAAATAAACCTAGAGCACCTTTACACCTCACAATTCCCAGAGTGCTTTTTCTCATATCCAAACAATGCTTCATTTGATCCATTTTGTATTTTGGCTACTCTTTCTTTTCCCAATGTTGGCTACATATATATTGCTACTTTAGTTAGTGTGTTTATGGGAAAGATGATGTTTTCAGGTAGAACTGGGTTTATGCCAGGGTAGGAATATTGTTTTGGGAGGAACCGAGATTGAAAATGTGCTTTTCTTTTCACCAGGCTGGATGTGCATGTGTCTGGCATGCCACAGTGACATACAGCCCCATGTATCACCATCACACATTACTGCTGACAGTAAATGTTAACCTGTCAGCGAATCTCACACACACACACACACACCTCGTCCCTGCCCCCAACCCTTCCCAGTCACTAATAAACCTGCACATAGCCATACATAAAGGAGAGAATGGGTGGATGGGATATAGGGGTGATAACCATTACAATCACAGTACAATACTGCACAGTGCAGTGCACACTGCAATATACTGCACATTACCCTTAAACCTATCCCCACCCCCTTTGTCTCCCATCCCCCTTCTCCAATTCCCCTCTCCTCCTCCTCCTCCTCCTCCTCCTCCTCCTCCTCCTCCTCCTCCTCCTCCTCCTTCTCCTCCTCCTCCTCCTCCTCCTCCTCCTCCTCCTGTCCCTGTCGCCCCAGCTAGACCCCAAAATGAATCCCTAGAGTCTTTCCGTCACACAGATGTAAACCGACCCACCTTGGTCAGAGTGAGTTGATTTATCGCTCTAATGCCTAGTGGTTCTTGTTTGCTGTATGTTTTTGATATAGATATCCGGCAGTATTTAATTCTTGCTACAATGCTTTCTGGTTTAATGCGACCAATCGCAAATCTTACAGTGTAAACAACGGCATTTGCAGTGAGCAAATATACGAGAGCCACATCACGGACAAAAGTGAAAATGGTGTGTAATTTTCTCTGGCTGTTTGTGTTTCTACTAAGAGCTGCAATTACACTGTAAAAAGCAGACGTCCAATGGGCTGAGGTAATTAGCCGCCGCTCAACAGACTGTAACTCCAACAAAAGAAACAAAGGAATTAATTGCAATGATTATCAATTAAACTACATCACAGCAAGAAAAGCAGCATTAGAGGTTCTCTTTTAGAACCACTCCAATGCCAAGCTTCAACCTGATGTCTTTTTGTCTTTTAATCTGTTGTCCCATCTGCCATCGTGGCTGTTCCAATACTCCACTGTTTATTTAGCCAGACATAATTTGGTTAGTTAGTTTATTTAGTTTGCTTTTTGATATTCAATAGTGGAATTTCATCCAGGGAATATGTGTGTGTGTGTGTGTGTGTGTTTTAAAACTTACCTGTTCCAGCAACCCAGGTGAGCAAATTCAACAAAAGCAGGTTGGCGGCCCCACGGCAGAACATAACAGAGAAAAAGAAGAAGAAGGAAGGGGAAGAAGAAAAAGAGAAAGAGAAAAGTCATATTCATCGTTATTCACTGTGTGTGCCTGGGTGTCTGTCTGGGAAAAGAGGGGCCCATAAGTCAATGCACAATCACTGTCACAGCATTACAGCTAAATCAATGCCACTAGAGAAGGAACTGCTGCTGACTCTCGTACACTGGCTGCACTGGGACTTCTTCTCTACGCAGACCAATAGCACCGACTCAGGAGGGAGTTGGAGAGACAAGATGTGTGCCTGTTAACAATCACTGTCGATACTGTGGGTGGTCGGGTGGAAAATAAAATAGACATGTTTGCCAGCAATGGAAAAAGAATTCATGTTTTGCAGTGTGAATTTTGTTTTGCCAGTGTCAACCCAGTCTTCAACTGCAATCATTTATTTCAGCATCCACATTAAGCCATTTACAAAGGCTAAATTAATATTGACATATCTCCGTGGTATGTATCTGTGGGATTAAAGCAGCAAGCCAAGAAGACTGTTAATTATTGTCTAAATCAATTAACCACATTATCCTTATTAAATATTCAAAACCCTCATTCCTGGTGGAGACTTGAGGTAAGCTGCTGTACAGTAGATGGGTTAATCCAGGAATTACTCCAGCAGTGATAGGCCGTGATATCTTAAAAACTCACACACATGCTGCACATCTGAAGACTGGGAGAGGTTTGTTCCTGCTCCAGGAGCTTTTAACACGATTTTAGCGCCGTTAGTTACTGCTGTTTGGTGTCGGACTCACAGCCAAGGGTGAGATTTACTATGATATATTGGAGTGTGTGGAACTACTTTAGCCCATTCCCAGAACCAAGGGTCCTGGCCATGTTTGAGAGAGCTGTGCTGATTTTTGCCAGGGGGAATTTGCCTGACATCGAATCTAAAGTTCATTAAACAGCAATCCCGGGAAACATGCTGCACATGCACATTGATACGCCCATGCACACGCACAAACACACGGAGAAAGTGCCCTTCACCAGTATGCACAGAGATATACGTTTGCTATGTGTGGCTACCCTCATTGGCCTGCAGTCCTGGAGGTAGTTAAAGGGAGAGAGGGAAAGCCCGTCCCCTCCTACACCTCACCACAGCTCAGAGGGAGGAACATCTTATCTCACCACTGCAGAGAGACGGAGAATTAGAGAGGGAGAAAGATGGATGGTAGACGGTAATGTGAGCAGGGTTTTGCGGGAGAAGGACATACGGGATTAAGAGAGAGAGTGGGCAAGAGAGAATAGCAGCAACAGAGAGAGAGAGAGAGAATATTTAATCAATCTAATTTCCATAACTTCCATCCACCAAAGAAGCAGCCTTTGTGGTCCGACTGATTAGAAATGTGTTGTTTTAGCCAGATTCAACAAACACACAGCCATCAGACTGACTGCATTCACATTTCCTTCAGAAGAACACATCTCATGGCAGCTGAGGAGCTTCTGTTAGATGTGACGGAAAAATGAAAACACTTTCTAGCTGCCACACGTGTGTGCATTGATGTATTGATCTCGGTGCTATAATATATTTTGCCCTATTTAAATGCATATTCGTGATCGACAGGAAAAGTCAATTGGTTTTATTCATCGTGAGCCACAGTATAAGCATGCCCGATGCTATATGAAGTCACTCCAGAATGGTCTCCTAGCAACTGTTGTCAAGGGCAACCAGCATTCTCTGCAGACAGCACACCGAGCATTGCAGAGAGAGAGAGAGAGAGAGACACACACACATGGGAGTGACAGCGTGGTTAAGAGTTGACCGTGGTTAAATTACCATTTACTGTGTTTTTATGTTGGCAACAGCAACACAATCTTTGAAGTCCCTAATCCAGATTAATCATCCACCATCATGTGCCATTACTCATATAATGGTTCATAAAACGCCTATTTACAAAGCGCGCACTTTGCATGTTTAGCCTGGTGATTTTGTTTGCAGGCACAGGCATCCACTGCAATCTGACCTATTTCTATATTTCTGACACATGCTGTATACTCGCACACATGCCCAAAAGCACGGCCAGACACTCACTATTGCACTAGTCCTGATGTATCGGCCACCCACATTCACACACTGCCCTCTACTGCTCCACCTCAAACAAAACATGCAGATATTTCCTCTATTCAAACAAAATACAACATTCTTAAGACAAGGTATGTGAGAATTTGACATTACAAATGAAATATAGCAGATAACAAAGCAATTAGCATATTGATTGCCAAATTGAAATTTGCTAAAACTCCAGTGCATTAATCCATAAATAATCTAAAAATGCATGCAGGGAAGATGCAATAATAGGACAAATAATGAAAACACTGAGTTCAATCTGCAATCTCTATTTATCAGATCTGGATTCCCATCACTCACTGGAATATTTCTACAGAAAAGCTTTTTGTTTTATTTATTGCAGTCATCTCTTTGTGATCTTGTATCTTTGATCTGACTATAATTTAATTCTTGTCCAAGAGTCAGTAGCACTATCATGCACAACATGTTACTGAGACACTTAAATGACTCTTTTGTTTTAGGATGTGATAAGGAAGCTGACAAAATTCAAGGATGAAAATCGGCTGGTATTAATGGTAAATGGTTTGAACTGGTTTTCACTGATATTCAAACAGCAGGGTATGCTTTACTACAAACATTGCTTCAACAAAATGTCACTATTGAGTCACCACTGTGATAAGTAGAGGAATATCTTAAAGCCCTTGTAGATGCACAGTAATCCAACATTAGAATGAATGGCTTGTTTTACAGTTCAAAGTGGAATTTTGTATATATCTAACAGTTAAAGTGAAGCACAACAGAAGAGATGGCGGAGAAAATATGACAATACAGTGTGATGTGATGTGAATATAGACACTCAGGATCTCTACAGATCGAGAATAGACAGAACACACAGACACATTAAATGTAAATGTACAGTATCTGTCTGCACCTAATATAAATCTTCTGCTCTTTTGGAATGGACTGAAGACTACTACTGTACTTTGTGGGTATGAAACTGGAGGGCATATTCACACCTCAGAGGGGGAGATGAGGAGGAGATGAAACCATACAGGACATAAAAGGATTGGGGAACAGAAAAGGACACAAATCCTCTGCTTTTCTTGAGTTCATATAATTTTTTACGACCGCAAGTTTCAACAGCATCGGTAGCCAAGAGGCTGCAAAAGCGAACTTAGACCGGTCTGAAAAAGGGATGATGAAAGCTCTCTCCTCCCTCATTAGCTGCTACTGAGATTACCTTATTTGCAAAAAACTCGACTCCTGACGGCTCAGGTGGTCAGCAATAGAATACTGTGGGTGCACTGGTGCCTTTAAAAAGCATGCATGTTCAGTTCCTCATGGATAAAAGTAAGAAACCCCAAGGGAACTTGAAGGGAAATGATCATGAATACAGTGATTCATATCATTTGGCAATCTACAGTGTCTCTTGAATCTAATTTGAATAATTTTGAAACAAGGTCTCGCAAAAAATAGTGCATATGCTTAGATTAGATGTGGCTATGAAGCAATACTTAGCCTATATGGGCTGCTAGCTGGTGTGTCTTCTGGGTAATGTATTATGCATTACTGAGGGGATTAGTGTGGCTAAGGTCTTGTAATTCGTACAATCAGCAGCTCTGATATCAGTCATCAGTCAGTCATATCAGCCCGACAGCCTATTTGCAATACCCAGCTGCATTAACTGGGACAAAAAACAAACCTTATTTAGGTTGTAGTAGTAATAGTAACAATCATGAGCTGCTTTTACCCTGTATGTGTGTGTATGTGTGTATGTGTGTGTGTGTGTGTGTGTGTGTGTGTGTACAAACTCATGGGGAGATGCCATTTGCAGTAACGTGCTGTGGAGAAGCATCCACTGTTGGCCTTCCTGCTCCCTGACCTGCTCATACCTGCAGGGGTTGCACGTTTTAACTAAGCAAGTGTCCTCAGACCAACTGAAGAAATGCCATTCAGAGGACAGAACATGCAGACACACTACACTCCCTGCAACCTCCAGGGACCCAATAAGCAGTGCAATATTCATGAAGCATCATCAAAAGCACAAGCATAATAATAAGCATAATTTACTCTTTTCTTATAGGAAGTACGAGACTGGATCTGATTCAATAGTCTTGAGCTCCCTCTAGAGGCAGATAAGTGAAGCTTCATGAAACAGTTTAATGCATGTGTCCCTCCTCTCGCTTTTGCTGTGTACCGCTCTTATTTCATCATCGTATTTCCGTCATTGCTCCATGGTGAATCATCTGTTAAATGTGCGTGGTGGCAATACCCTCTGCTTTTCTAAATCCCGTCACAGCTCTGCTATCATGTTTCAAAGTGGAACCGCTTCCATATTTAAAACCATCATAAACCTCATGCACAGCCACCCAGCACTCTCAGATATCATGAGCACACACAAATACAGGGAGTCACTTGACATCATTGTTATTGCTACTTTGTAAGTATGCATGTATGGATGTAGTTGTATATACGTTTGCACAAACGCAGATATTTTATTGAATTCAGATGTATGCAGAGCTGCAATGATTAGTCAATTGTTAGAAAATAATTTAAGCAACTATTTTGATAATCGCTTCATTGTCTTCTGTGTTGACAGTTCCTCAAATGTGATGATTTTCTCTGTTTTATATAATTGTAAACTGAATCCCTGGTTTTGGGACTGTTGGTCAGACAAAACAAGACACATGATAAATTCACCTGGAAACTAATGAGCTTAATTGATAATGACAATATGCTAATCGTTAGCTGCATCCCTCGATTTTTGATGCCACAATGCTTTCCTATTTAATATATTTCCACTGTATTTTTTCAAATAAACTTGAAACGGTGGCCACCATACCTCAAATGAATACATCAAGGACAACTTTACTGCTGTAAGTATATTTTAAGTACCTTAGAATTAATCATAATTTATTGATCATTTACTGATGCTAGACCGATCAAGGTCGCACTTTTGTCTGTGAAAGTGAGAAACTGTTTAGAAGAGATCACTGCAGCAAGTCTCTGAGCTGGACAAAATTCAGTGCTGATGCCTGCATCTCCCTGTTAGTGGCTACTAAGATCTTTACAGATAATATAAAAGACAATGTCAAAAACAGTCTACTGGCATTGAAGGTGTTCTTAATATTTAGCTATACATTAAGTTGCATTTCTCAAAATCCATGTTGCTTCCTATTGAAAACAGGATGTTGGTGCTTTCGATACCTCCTTCTGGTTTCACTGTTTATGCACATGCTTTTTTTCACCATACTACTATTTGCTACAAGCCAATAGTAAATCTCCACCACAAACACTTCCCCACCTACTGTGTCTTCAGGAGGGGCCATAAAGACAAAATATAAAACACACTGTATTTTAAGAATAATTGACACTAAATATTTGAATCAGCAGGTGTGTGATTATACAGGTGAATTGTTTTTCAGTGGTGAAAACTTGTGTAAGCTACTGTCCAAATACCACATTACAGAGTAAACACACTGCAATTGTTAGAATATAATAGGAAAAAAAACATTTTCAAGTTTACATTTTGACCCATATGAAGACAAAAACGCTATCACACTCTTACTTGGCACACTAAATGCCAGTCCTTCCTCTTTTTAGTTTTTAGTTTCGGTCTGTGAGTCACACAATGTCGGGCACAGTGGCTCACTTAAAAAAGAGGAATCGGCATGTTCACGTCACAGATGTGTGTTGTATGTCTGAGATTTTTGGTTATGTGTGCCTTTACCAAGGGATTAAAACAAAGCCCTTCTCTCTACTTCTAATTTTAAACAGGGTTAGCTTATTTTATTTTTTAAGTAAAGCTTAAATATAGTTCTTGTGATTCAAGAGATTCACCGGTCATGTCGGATGTCCCTGGCTGTCTGTCGTGTAAGTGCCGCTAACAAAGCAGCTCTTCATTATGACATGGACCTGTTCTCTGTTAACTCATTCCATATGGAAGACAATCAGCCTCACTGGGACCTGTGTCAACCGGAGTGTGAAACGTCAGAGGCATGCACACACTGTAGCGAACACAACATTATACACATGCATACACACACAGCAACAGACATACGCACAAAGGAAGAGAAAGTGAAATCAGATGCAAATAGAGATCAGTCTTTCTACTCAGACATCTGCTCAGTCCCAGAGACAGATGGTGAGCCAATCAGACCGCCTGGTGCCTCTGCTACTCTCCGCCTCCCGTGCCACCCTGCTGCCGCGCCCCTAAACCTGCATCCTGGCACACATGACAGGTGGCACCTTGCAAATGTGACACTGCCATGGCCCTGGAAAATAATTCACCTATTCAAACTAGGTTGATTGGTTTCTCTATTGCACTTTTATTTTCTTTGTTGCATTGGCAACATACAACTTATTATTGCACTGTAATTTGTATTTTATTTCATCTTATTTTTTAATTGCATGTATTCTTAATGTTTTGAATTCTAATGCAATTAATTGCTCATCCAAACCACTTTAAATTGCCTCTGTTTGAAATGTGCTATATAAATAAAGCTGCCTTGCCTAAACATTTTGTTTGTTCTGAAAGCATTGATCGACTGCACCATGTAATGCGTGAGTATACGGGCAGTGTTTAACTGTAGGCGTGTGGGCGGGACGGAAAGAAAGATGCAGTTCTTTCTCGTTTCGATCAATGAAATGGCCACTTCCTCACAGTGAATGCAAATAGACATCTCAGCCCATATTTATGCAAAAAACTCATACATCGACCCAAGAATCGCAAATTAGCAAACCAGGTTTCTTATGAGTAACTTCAGCGCATGTCTCTGTCAACAGAGAAGGAGAGCCCTATTAAACATCAGAATGAAGGTAGAGTGACAGCGCACAGGGAAGCACTGACAGGCTTTGATGAGCATCTGCCAGGGTACACAGGCTGGGTCACGTCCTGCTCGTTAATGGCTGTTTCATTAACCCCTTCCTGACATCACCTACACAAACTAAGCTCAGCTGATAACCTGGCTAACAGGCAGTTGGCCATTAGATGCAGAAGGAATGCTGTCACACTCCACTGAGAGCCTGCAGCATACATTAACATGCAGGAGGGTATGCACTGTGTGTGCACACACACACACACACACTGCAAACACCTCACACCTGAGACCTTCCCCTGGCTACACACTCACACACACACACAAACTTAAACACACAAATGACCACAGCTGAGTGAGCAGATACTCTGGTGAAGTCAATTAGAATTGAGGCGCCTTCACCTCTGCAGCTCATCAACAGTCCTTAAACAGGCTGCAGTGTAAACAGCTCAGGAGATTTAATGGTATGCTGTGGTCTCGCTCTCTCTCTCTCTCTCTCTCTCTCCCTCACACACACACGCACGCACACACACCGATAAGCCAACCCTTATACATTTATGCATGTGGTGAGAACCATTTCTCACATTTGCGTTCCCTCTTGGTTGCTCTTTTTTTTTCTAGCATTTGCATGTTGTCTCATCCTCTCACTGTGAAATTCTTAGCAACTTAGTAAATCAAAACCAACAGGAAAATAATCTTTAACATCTGTAAAGAACCATTTCGCAAAGGTTACAACCAAATCCAGCCTGAAGAAAAATGTATTGATGAAACCCCTCTGATCTTAGACAGGCCAATCAATACTGTGATCATGGACAACTTTCAAAGCCAGACACCAGAGAATCAAAGCTCCAATCAATATCAAACCTGCCTGGGACTTTGTGGGCTCAGCAAATGGTTTTACATTCAACCTTGATGCAACTAATGTAATGTAAGAAAATGTAATAACATCCAATAATATCCAGATAACAACACAAACCTGCATTAATCAATGTCTTTACAGTAGCATTAAATCAAATCACTACATTCATAATAAGGAATCCACACAGATTTTTCACCATCTCTGCAGCTCTTTGGCGTTTAAGCTCATTGTCTTAGTTAAACGGTCTGGACGTTTATGGCCGTATGGTTGTATGGTTCAGTATCAATTCTCTCATCAACCCTCTCTCCAGTAGCAGCAGGCAGGTGTTTTTGACAGACCAGCTCAAATGAAGCCACTGTATGCTACCTGCCCAGCACCAAAGGGCAGTCAAAGTTAGCTGCTAGCTAACATTAGTTGGTAAAGAAAGTCAAGGAGCTAGCAAGCGAGCTAAATACACAAATATTTCTTTCTCAACAGTTGGAGGACACCAAACCAGAGTTAAAAGGAAAATAAATATCAGACTTACATTTTCTATTTTCAGGTGGCCAGATACAGCACTCCCGTTGTAAGGTAGTGTTGCTCCATTTCTGCAGCATGTTTGCTAACACGTTAGCCAAAATAACTTTAGTAACAACTTTAATGGGGGAGTCTGCTCTTCTGCCCTCTGGTGGACAGAAATCAACGTTAATGAAAAAACTTAGGTGCTTATTTCAGACCTGTTGCTGCTGTTTGTGTTTTAGACTTACAAATATATAATTTCAAGTGTCTAACATAGATTAAGGCTACCATCTATTTAACAAGTGTGTCCTCATATATTGATCTTGGTATTTGCAGTTCCTATTCCTATTATTAAAGGTATTACATATTTAAAAACGTTAGGTAAAACATTTCCTTCCTTCCAATTTTGAATATGCTGACATTTTGTTTAAATATGTGCTTATTTAAATGATCTTACCTCACACAACAGCCTTTATTTGTGCCCCTCAAAAAACACACCATCCTATTAATAGTCATATTTATCACAAAACAACACAGTCGAGGGCACAAATTAACATCAATTTCAATATCATAAGAGAAACAGCAAATTGAACACAACTTGCATGATGAGGTGTGTGAAAGCCTTTTATTTCTGTTGTAAAGTAAAAGTCTTTCTGTCCCCCTGCAGCAACTACAGAGCTTTAGTTAGCTGACATCAGCACAACCAGCTCTTAACATCACTCAGGCATGACTGTTCTGCAGTCAGACTGCAGCTTTGGGGAAATGATGAACTGGGAAATGTATTTATTTATTTATTTTCATAATAGAGAAACTGGCACTGAACAAATAAGCAAAAAGGGAAATGGAGAGGAGGAGGAAGAGTTCTCTATTAGGACAAGAACATGAAGTGGTAGACAGTGAGACAACATCAGTAAAATGTAACAGCAATAATGAAATGCCATCTGTGCCTGTTCCTCTCATTCATACTAATCACCCATAAGAGGTAGGGATCTAGGCAGGGTATAAATTGGTTCAGCACGAGAACCCCAGGATTACTTCCTGTTCTGGCAGTAATATGAAGGTGTGTGTGTGTGTGTGTGTGTTGTTTATGGTTCTTTTGGTAAACATAGGTGTGTATTGAGGGTAGATTCAAATGTCACATGTTGACTCAATTACTGAATTACTTTACTCTTTTTACTGTGTATGTGCATGCTCAAATCAGATGCACCAAAAGTAGCAAATACTCCTTTCCGCAGTTACTTACAGCCACACACACACACACACACACACACACACACACACACACACACACACACACACACACACACACACAAAATTATTTTTGATTCTCGCCCTCTGCCATAGTTACAGGGCAGTAATCAA